>CM055116.1:726535587-726688087 GCA_029206835.1 Rana muscosa
GGTTACAGATTTGCAATCTGTGATGACCACCGTATGGTCATTAAAAAAAAAAAAACTGCTAAAAAATCGTGTGAACAGGCTCTAATGTACCTGTACACATTGTGTGAGAGTTGAACAGTGTGAACAGAATCAGACAGCGTGAGGACTTGCACTGGGAAACAAAAATAAACCATGGAGTAAAACAACCTTTGAGGTCTAATAGTACTTGGAAGAGACTTACATTTTAGAATCTAACAACAGAAAAACCTATATGCAAAAATATGTTTGTCAGGCAGTACAAACATTGCTTTCTCCTTGGGAAACGTTGTGTTATGTTCACAACACTATCATATAAGACCAGAAGGGGGCACTATAGAGTATGTATATAAGAGAAAGGAGCCAGCAATGCCAAAGTCATTGATGCAAAAATGTATTGGCTACATTTGAGCATTAAAGAGCAAATGGTTGACGCGTTTCAGTGTGAGCCTTATGAACCAGAGTCTGTACTTTCTAATCTCTTTGCTGAAAATACCCAGCAGCTGGAAAGCAGGAACTTCTCTAAACGGCTACACAAGAGGGTTTCTATATTCTTTGTGTGAGGGCCAGTTCACACCAGACGCAGTTCCGTGTGCTTTTTTTCTGCACAAAATGCATGCACAGTATTTTCCATGTATTCCAATGGCTCTAGTTTACACCATGCAGTCAGTTACTGCACCGGAAACTGACTGTAAACTGACTGAATGGTGTGAACTAGAGCCAACAAGAGCCATTGGAATACATGAAAAACACTGTGCATGCAATTTTAGTGCAGAAAAAATGTGTATAAAACTGAACCGAACTGCGTCTGGGGTGGATTGGCCCTGAAAAATGCAGGTGTACAAGCCTAGTCCATTCTAAGTTAGAGCTCTATAAATTCGACACTTGCGGTCCTTTAACCACTTCAGCCCCGGAAGAATTTACCCCCTTCCTGACCAGAGACCTTTTTGCGATTCGGCACTGCGTCGCTTTTAATGACAATTGCGCGGTCGTGCGACTTTGCACCCAAACAAAATTGACGTCCTTTTTTCCCCACAAATAGAGCTTTCTTTTGGTGGTATTTGATCACCTCTGCAGTTTTTATTTTTTGCGCTATAAACAAAAAAAAGAGCGACAATTTTGAAAAAAAGCTATATTTTTTGCTATAATAAATAGCCCTAGAAAATATCTAAAAAAAAAAAAAAAAAATCCTCTCTCAGTTTAGGCATATATGTTGTATTCTACATATTTTTGGTAAAAAAAAAAAGAAAAAAAAATCGCAATCAGCGTATATTGATTGGTTTTCACAAATGTTAGAGCGTCTACAAAAATAGGATTTTCTACTCACCGTAAAATCCTTTTCTGAGTTCATGGACGAACACAGCTTCCTATTGACAAGTGGTATTATCCTTCATTTAGGAGTGACTAGGCAGAAAAACTTGTAAAAAGTGTTACATCACACCTTCTACAGCACCGCCTAGGGTGCGGACCCTCTGGGTATAATCCCTCTCTCTGCACCTCGCAGATCAGTTCGTCAAAAAGCAGTACAAACTTAAACGAGGGGTGGGTGCTGTGTCCGACCATTAACTCAGAGAAAAGGATTTTACGGTGACTAAAAAATCCTATTTACTCTTTCGTTCATGGACGGACACAGCTTCCTATTGACAAGTGGGACGTCCCAAAGCAGTGTCAAAAACGAGGGTTGGGAACAGCATTAAAACAACTTCACCCCAAAACAAAACAGAGCTCCTCAACCGAGGAGTTGCAACTCTAAACAGCCGCAATACCTTGCGGCCGAAAGAAGCATCCGAAGATGCACACACATCATCAACTTGTAAAGTTTAGTGAAAGTGTGAACGGACGAGCAGGTCGCCGCCTTATACACCTGGTGAAATAGACGCTAGATGCTCTCAGAGCTTGGGCAGCATCCAAAAAATACAACGTCGTCTCCTAGGATTCGACGGACGAAGACACAAGGATGGTAGTACAATGTCTTCCTTAAGATGGAAGGTCGAACGACCCTAGGAAGAAAAGAAGGCTGCGGACCCAGCACCACCTATCCTTGTGGAAGATCAGATAAGAAGCCTTGCATGACAAGGCTGCCAGCTCAGAAAACCGGTTTATCTGACGTAAACCAAGAGGCACATCTTGCCCTGGTCGAATGCGCCGGGAAAGGGAGGCGCCTGACCCTTCATGGCGTAAGCCTGATCACGATCTGTCGGATCCACCTAGAGATGGTGGCCGACGAGACCGCTGGGCCCGACTTGGGACCAGCCACCGAAACAAACAGTGAGTCTGGACTCTGGAACGTAGCAGTACCAGACAAGCATTCTCTCAGAGTTTGGACAATGTCCAAGGAATGCAACGTCGTCTCCTTAGGATTCGACGGATGAGGACACAAGGATGGCAGTACATGTCTTCCTTGAGATGGAAGGTCATGACCTTAGGAAGAAAAGCAGGCTGCGGACGCAGTACCACCTTATCCTTGTGGAAGATCAGATAGGGAGGCTTGTATGACAAGGCTGCCTGCTCAGAAACCCGTCTTCCTGGCATAACAGCCACTAAAAGGACCACTTTCTGAGAAAGTGTCAACAAGGGAATCTCCCCGATGTTCTCAAACGGTGGTTTCTGAGGCACTTAGAGGCCATGCCGTTAAAGCCATTGACTGTAAGCAGGATGGCATATGGGACCCTGCGCCAGCAGGTCCTCTTGTAGTGGTAGACGCCAAAAGGACGTCTGTTACACAGCCCCACAGAGGTAGGGTAGTGGAGGGTGGACCGGAGGGGCCGCCTGCCGAACCCACTGTACAAACGTTCTCACTAGAGTGAGCCACCAGGGGTCGTTGAAAAAGACAGCCAGGGCAGATACCTGCCCCCAAATTGTACTTAAAAGTAACATTTTTGGCTCGTTCCCTGCTGAAGAACAGCAGGACTCTGGAACCAAATAAATACACGGATGCCACCTCATTTCCTCACAAATGGATGTACAGGTCTTCAAAGTGCGATGGTAATCTTCCTAGGGGATGATTTCCGAGCACTCTTCATGGTAGAGATCACTGAGTCTGACAGGCCCCGGTCTCTTAGCACCTGGCTCTCGAGCCATACCGTTAAGCCAGTGACTGTAAAACAGGATGGCGTATGGCAGACCTTAAATTTTTCCACTCGCCTACTCGCACTTTGCGAGTGGAAAATTAGGTCTGGTGAGGAGCTGGGCTGCCTGGGAGTGGGGGGGCGAGCACTGCCGGCGGGGGGGGGGGTTGATTGGGAGCTGTTCTCCCAGCGATCTCCCCGTGGCAGAGAGCAAGGAGGTGGAGGAGAGCCGCGGGATCACACTGCGGTATAGCCCGCTATAACAGTATTACATTCCTATGGCTCTTCTCGCTCTCACACACAGCCCCGCCAGCTCCTAACCCCGCGCCTATAATAGACTGTCTATTACAGGCGCGGGGTTAGGAGGAGGCGGGGCTGTGTGTGAGCGAGAAGAGCCATAGGAATGTTCAATGTAATACTGTTATAGAGGGCTATACCGCTCTGTGATCCCGCGACTCTCCTCCACCTCCATGCTCTCTGCCACGGGGCGATCGCAGGAAAAACAGCTCCCAATCAACCCCCCCCCCGCCGGCAGTGCTTGCCCCCCCACTCCACATCATACAATGAAGCGGTGAGGCACATTTCATTTTTAAGGTTGTCAGGTAAAGGGTGGCCAATTACCTGCTCTTCCATTTCAAGGGAAATCTGTAGGTGTTAATAGACGGTGGGTTTTAACAGCTTCCTAATGAAAAAAATATCAGCAATTTATTTGATCTGAAAATCAAATCACTCAAGTAAAAAAAAAACTGGCAAACTGCCAACCCAGGAAACATTACTACTATGCTAAAACCAGAATGTTGACCTTAAAGTGGTTGTAAACTCTGGGAAAATTATAATTTTTTTTAAAACCCACCTGCAAGACAAAAGGCATAATGAGCTAGTATGACTAGCATACTAGCTCATTATGCATCACTTACCTTAGATCGGGGCCCCCGAAGCCGTCCTCATCTTCCTCTCCAGCCATCGCTGCGGTGATAGCCGAAAGGTTATTTCCGGGTATCGCCGCCGCTCCTCCCGCGCGCGGGAGCCGTCAAATCCGGCTAAGCCGGATTTGTGAATGGGGATCTGACTGTGAATGCACCGTTGTCTACATCGGTGCATGTCTTTTTTTGCAAATATCTCCTAAACCGTGTAGGTTTAGGAGATATTTATTGCACCTACAGGTAAGCCTTAATCTAGGCTTACCTGTAGGTGCAAGTTGCATAAGTGGGTTTACAACCACTTTAATTAGGGAAGCATTACAGGCAACAAGTAAACTGTCAAGGCTAACCAGGAAACACTGCAGTTATCTTTAAATCAGAAAGTTAATTAAATGTACCTTAAAGCAGGGCTCAATAGACAGAATGCGGGTCCAATGCTGGGATGTGTTCTGTCTATTACAGGCGCGGGGTTAGGAGGAGGCGGGGCTGTGTGTGAGAGCGAGCAGAGCGGAGGAAAGCTCAATGTAAGCTGTTACAGCGGGCTATACCGCTCGGTGATCCCACGGCTCTCCTCTTCCCCCTGTCATGATCTGGCCGCCAATGGGGGCACAATGAGGCTGCAATGGGGGGGCACAATGAGGCTGCAATGGGGGAGGGCACAATGAGGCTGCAATGGGGGGGGCACAATGAGGCTGCAATGGGGGGGGGGCACAATGAGGCTGCAATGGGGGGGCACAATGAGGCTGCAATGGGGGGGGGCACAATGAGGCTGCAATGGGGGGGCACGGTGAGGCTGCAATGGGGGGGGCACGGTGAGGCTGCAATGGGGGGGGCACGGTGAGGCTGCAATGGGGGGGGCACGGTGAGGCTGCAATGGGGGGGCACGGTGAGGCTGCAATGGTGGGCACGGTGAGGCTGCAATGGTGGGCACGGTGAGGCTGCAATGGTGGGCACGGTGAGGCTGCAATGGTGGGCACGGTGAGGCTGCAATGGTGGGCACGGTGAGGCTGCAATGGTGGGCACGGTGAGGCTGTGCTGATGGGAACTGATAAAGTTGTTGTTAATATTTATTTTTGAAAACTGCATAAAACATTCAAGTGTCATATCAGGAGATAATTTATGAGGGTGTGATTAGCGGCAGAATTAGGGGCGGGGCATGGTAGGGGTTGGGCGGGGCAACTGGTGGCGAGTAACCCTTGAGGCCTGGCTAGTGGCTCAAGACTTGAAATTTTAAGCCCTGGCGTATGGGACCTTGCGACAGCAGGTCCTTCCTTAGCGGTAGATGCCAAAAGGCGTCTGCTACCAGACGCACTAGATCGGTGTACCAAGGACGCCAAGGCCAATTCAGAGCAATTGGGACAATTGTAATCCTCTCTGCCTCCAGTCTGTAAAGCAGATGAGGAAGGAGCTTCCGAGGAGGAAGGCATAGATTAGTCGGTACTGACTCCCCAGTGCCCTCAACGCATCTGTCGTGTTTGCCCATGGGTCTCTTGACCTGGCCACAGACCTCAATACCTTCCGATTGAGTCGAGAAGCCAGGAGATATACGACTGGCGTGCTTCCCCTCTGGTAAGGGAGCCCCCTTAAGAGGTGAGCGACCTCCGATGCTGCAGCAGAGCTGCTTGTTACTCCCTGATGATTGACATACGCCACAACTGTGGTGTTTGTCCGACTGGATTCTGACTGAAACCATGTGGAGAGGCAAAGCCAGATCGCCCGGATTTCAGGCCAATGATCTGCAATGGGATTCCCCTGGAGTCCAGCGACCCAGGTTGACTGAGCTCCTCAGACTCCTCTGCAACCGGGAAGACAGGTGTACGCCGTGACCCCCATCTAGTAAAAAGGAAGTTACAACTTCCCAGACAGAACTGCCGGTGATGTCGGCCACCAACTAGGGAGGTCCTGATTAGGTGGCTAACCCAGATTTCGATAATGTAGGGATGGAGGCACTTGACCCTGCAGGACAGAGTTACCTTCTGTAACACTCGCGTGTGAAATAGTGCCTATGGTACTGCCTCGAAGGAGGCCACCATGAGGCCCAGGACTCGCCGGCAAAAGTGTCGTGACAACCCATCTTTGGGATGTCAACTGCCGCACCACAGCCCGAAGGGTCTGCAACTTTCTCCCCAAGGAGAAAAAAAAAACTTGCGCCTCTGGAGGAGTCCAGAATCAACCCTAGACACACTAGGAGTTGGGACGGTACCAATACGGACCTGTTCAGCACCCAACCAAGTATCGGAGGGTCTGACAGGTTATAGACACGCTCACTTCTAACTTTAAGTTTGAAGTGACCCTCAGAAGAAGATCGTCCAAGTTGCCCATGATAGCGATGCCACGCTGTTTTAGTAGGGCCTGAATCGGGGGAAAGCGCCTTGGTGAACACTCTTGGTGCCGATGCCAGGCCAAAGGGGAGAGCCACCATTGGTAGTGGTCTTCCCCGGCCGCCAACGCAGACATCTCCGATGCATATGGAGACATGCAAGCATGCGTCCTTGAAGATCAAGGATGCCGGAAAATTCCCCCGAATGGAGGGCAGCGACAATAGAGCGAGCCAACTCCCTTCCGGATCTTTGTACTTTCACAAAGCAGTTGAGGGTCCTGAGATCCAAGATAGGATGAACCCCCTCCTTCAGCACTATGAACAGATTTGAGTAGAATCCCTGAACCCATTCCGGTACTAAGACAGGAAGGCCCACCCTGCGTATCAGCAGGTCTTGGACCGCCCCATGTAGGGCTTCCCAACAAGTCGGCTGAAGCTGGCGTTTAAGAGGGGGAAAAAAATCTGTTCGGTAGGCAAGTAAGGTCGGGCTAGCAAACCCAGGGACGTTACTGTCCCTCAGCAGGCGCTTTATCGGCCTGGGGTCGTTTACTTGTCGCACCAGGCGGACGAAAGAAGCGCTTGTGCGCGGTAAAGGAGGGCCCTAGCCTATGGCGTGGCTCCTTACCCTTTTTTGGATTGCAGAAGCAATGTGCTCTTACCTCCTGTGGCATCTTAAATTATGTCATCCAGAGAGGCCCCAAAACGTCTGTCGCCTTAAAAGGGCAGATCCAACAGGGCCTTCTAGGAAGATTGGTCCGCAGACCAGCACCTTAGCCAGATCAGGCGGCGTAACGCCACTGCATAAACGGAGGCTCAAGACAGCAAGGGAATAGTATCCATGTCTGACTCACAGACAGACTCAAGGCCCAGTACCAACTGGTCGGTCAGAGCTACCTCGTTCAGAGGAGTCTCCCGTGCCTTAAACCCCTGGAAGTAGCCTCTTTGCGTACTCAGTCAGTGTCTGAGCCATCAGAAAACCCCCATCAGTACTGGACGCACCGCTGAGCCCTCCACTGTGTATAGGTAGCGAGTGTCCCTTCCACTGGAATCGTGGTAACTTGTTAAGTCTGGACACAGGGGGGTGGACCATCTGGGGAGAGGTTCCTTTTTTCAGGAAACTCTCCTCAAAGGGTACCGAACCGCAAAAAATTTTTGGGGGTTGGCAAAAAAAAAACCTTCAGTGGGTTTCCCCACTCCTTGTACAAAGGCTTATCAAGATAAGACACACAAGGAAACACCTTAGCAACGCGGGTCGGTTTACGGAATCCAAGGGGACCGGTGTGTTTGCTGCTTCTGCAGCATTCTCCAACCTTGCAGTGGTAAGGTCAGATACCAAAAGCCTTTTTGCGTGCTGACCTGGACTTGGAGTCATTCTCACTGTCCGACCGGTCACGGTCTGCAGTCTCTGATGTATCAGAATCTGGGCCATGAGCCACAGCCAGGCCTGGTTCTGCATCAGAATTATCCCCAGAAGATGGCTGGGGACGGGGGCATTTCCAACCCCCCGTGTTTCCATGCGCCGCTTCCACCTTGGCAACAAAAAACCTCCAGGGGCACCAGCTGCCAACTCAGGTGTTTCAGGGGAAAAAAAACGTCTGCTTCAGGCGCCATGCTGACCCACACGCCTGACACCCACAGGGACTCCAGGCAAGGTATCAATAGGCCTCCCTCCTAGCTGCTACAGAGATGCAGGGTCTCCCAGAGGACTCACCACCCTTGGAACGGTACCGCTATTGCTGCCGTGTGCTCTGCCTGTGTCAGTCTGATTCTCATCAGCTTTCCCTGTATGAATTCGTGCCAGTGAAATGCACCCTAGAGGCCGAAGACTTCCACAAAATGACCGCCAAGCGGCCGTATTGAAAACAATGTGGGCCCTAAGAAAATGGCCGTCGAGCCGTCAGAGGCAAAAGTATGGCCGCCGAGCGGCGGTATATACATCCAGGCGTGTATCATAGGAAACATGGTCGCCGAGTAGTCGATAGAGGCCAAAGCAGGTGCGAACCACAAGAAAATGGCCGCCGGACAGTCACTAGAGGCCAAACAAGCATGGACCACCGCAAAATGGCCGCCGACAGCAAGGGGGGAGAAAGGCACACACAGGTAAGCAGAAAATTACATTTTTTAAATGACAGCTACAGCGCAGCCCCGCTCCAGATGGAGCCCCCTTGGTGACCCCCAGCAACCTTAGCTCAGAGCCCAGGAAGGAGGGAAGGCAGGGAGAGAGGAAAGAAAGGGGCCACAACCACTTACTTGATCTCTCCAGGAATGTCCAGCCAAGTCACCCTGCCGAAGCAGGGGAGCTACTTACCTTTCCTGCGTGGATCATGTTGAAAGACATTCCGGAGAGATCATCATCTGCGCACGGAGGTGACTGTCGGCCAGGCATGTTGTGATTGAGCCCTAGGGAACGATCGTATGCATGCCCTGGCGCGCGAGCTCACCGGCCAGGCTACTGCGACTCGGCCGCAAGGTCAGCCGAAGCTGAGCGGTCCGATGCAAGCCCTGGAGCGTAAGCTCACCGGCCAGGCTACTGCGACTCGGCCGTAAGGTCAGCCGAAGCTGAGCGGTCTGATGCAAGCCCTGGAGCGTAGGCTCACCGGCCACCCGTAGAGCGACAGGCATGTCATTGAAAACCCAGCGCGTAGCTAGGGTCGGCACATGCTCGATGGCCGAAACTGGGGGGACTACAAGGATCGAGGATCCAGCCTGTCACCCAGTCGGCAGTTGATCGAAGATAGCAGGAAACAAAATGTAGAAAACAAAAATCCCCCCGGACCAGTGGGCCCGAAGGGAGCCATGTCCTTCTCCTTGCAAGGCAGAAAAAAAAATGATCTGCGAGGTGCAGAGAGGGATTATACCCAGAGGGTCTGCCCCTGGGCGGTGCTGTAGAAGGTGTGATGTAACACTTTTTACAAGTTTTTCTGCCTAGTCACTCTTAAATTAGGGATAATACCACTTGTCAATAGTGTCCGTCTATGATTGAAAGAGTAATAGGCGATAGTTTTATGGCATTTGTATTATAATTTTTTTTTGATTAGTAATGGCGGCGAAATGCGATTTTTATCGTGACTGCAACATTATGGCAGACACATTGGACACTTTTGACACTATTTTGGGACCATTCACATTTATACAGCAATCAGTGCTATAAAAATGCACTGATTACTGTGTAAATGACACTGGCAGGGAAGGGGTTAAACACTAGGGGGGGTGAAAGGGTTAAGTGTGTCCTAGGGAGTGATTCTAACTGGGGGGGGTGGGCTCACTACAGCATGACAGAGATCACTGCTCCCGATCACAGGGAGCAGTAGATCTCCGTCATTTTGCTAGGCAGAACAGGGAAATGCCTTGTTTACATAGGCATCCCCTCGTTCTGCCGCTCCGTGACACGATCGCGGGCCGCTGGTGAGCATAGAGTTCGCCACGCGTGCCCACAATGCTGCGATTTAAAGGGGACATACAGGTACGTCCCTTTGTGCAGCCGTGCCATTCTGCCAACATACATCGTCGTGCAGCGGTCGGCTAGCGGTTAAAGGAGTTGTAAAGGCAGAAGGTTTTTTATCGTCATACATTCTATGCATGAAGATAAAAAACCTTCTGTGTGTAGCAGCCTCCCCAGCACCCCCTAATACTTACCTAAACCCCATCTCTATCCAGCAATGCCACTGTCAAAGTCAGTTAGCCAATCAGGAGAGAGGGGGGTGGGGCCGAATGGCAGCTCCTTGTCTGAATGGACACATAGGGCTGTAGCTCAGGTGCCCCTATAGCAAGCTGCTGGCTATGAGGGCACTCGATAGGAGGGAGGGGCCAGGAGCAGCAAAGAGGGACCCGAGAAGAGGAGGATCCAGGCTGCCCTGTGCAAAACCAACTGCACAGAGGTGGTAAGTATTTCAGGATGGCTATTTAAAAAAAAAAAAAAAAAAAAAAACAAGACTTTACAATCACTTTTTTTTCTATTAGTTTTCCTCTGGAAATCCTGTGATTAATACATTCCATGCCCTGGGTTGTCACCCGAGCGCTGGACTCAAAACCCATCAGTCTTTATTCATCTTCTTTACATGGGGGTGATGGGATTGGTAGTTTATGCAAAATAGATAACATTGCTTTTGCCTCCAATTCCTTGCATAGGAAATAAGCACACTATACTGGCAAGATCATTAGGTATTTTGTTAGTTGCTAAAAAAAAGTTCTTCGCTATTAAAAAAAGGTAACTAATGCAGCCAATATATCTAAGGATCGGTAAGCTACAATACTTTTCATTTCTGTTCATGGGTTTTGTTATGCTTTAAAGTGATTTTAAAGAAAAATTTTTTTTTTTTTTTACAATATGACGAATACCAATTTCAATCACCACTGTGCAGTGCTATAAATATGACTAACCTCAAACTCAACAAACAAAATAATATGGTCATACAGTGATTATCTGTGCATGTATTCCACCTAAAATGTCAGGTTTTCTCAAATATAGAATAAAGTTCATGAAAAAAATCCACTTCATTGAATAAATGAACATCCAATCTTCTTCAGTGCTCACGGTGCTATGTGATTTATTTTTTTCACACTTTAAATCTGTGCTTAAAAAAAAGGTGTTTTGTGACCCACTCCCTTCAGCAGGCAAACTCACCAAATCACAGAGCCCCTCTATATTTATATAGAGCTCAAGAGTTCTATTAAGGTGGTCATGACATTATTTCTTCCAGCACCCTCCAATCAAAGCTCCAAATTTTAGTATGAAAAGAAAAAAAACACCCAATATTGTAATACCATACACACAATTAGACTCATTAAAACAAAAAAACACACACACACACACACACAAGTAAATAGCATATCTCCCAAGTCGCTGAATCTCTGCTGCCCCCACCACATTCAATTGTCAATACATACATCAAAGCGGTTCTCACAGACAAGTTTTCCTTCAAATTCGGCTTCTCTAACAGCTTGCACACACACAGTTTAGGCCACTAAGGACTCAAGAGGAAAGTTCTGTCTAAAAATGGGTGGAACGTGTAAAATGTTCCAAAAGTGAACTGATCCTCTGGGGGTTCACACTTATGCGAATTGGATGGCGAGTTTCCCCCCCCCCATCCAATTGGCATGACAGGAGACTGACTGGCGGTCCGCACTGGAAAAGGGTCCTGTGTGTCTTCGGCTCTGTTTCTGTTTATTTTTGCCTGAATTTGGACCTGATTCGCACCTGAAACAGAACAGGGACACACCGGACCCCTTGCTGTGATCCGCAGCTAGTGTGAACCTGGCCTTAAGCACAGATTTAAAATGTGGGAAAAAAATAAATAAATAAATCACAGCACACTGAGCACCGAGTAAAAATTAAAGAGAAGCTCGTCCCCCAACCCCTTTTAAAAATTAGAAGTCAGCCGCTTCAAATACTGTAGCTGCTGACTTTTACTATTAGGGCACTTACCTGTCCAGGCATCCGAGTCGATTCTTGAATCGGCTCTCGGGTGCTGGTGCTGCCATCTTGTCTAAGGGAAACCGGCAGTGAAGCCTTGTGGCTTTCACAGCCGGTTTCCCATTCTCACTGCACATGCGCAATTTGCACTGCGCTCCGTGAATGGGAACTGAAGAGGCAGGACTGAACTTTCAGCTTACTTTGCCACACGGAACTGAGACAGAAGTGGAAGTGGGTACCTGTGAAAACCAGGTACCTGCTCCCCCTAAAAGGTGCCAAATGTGGCAGTGAAAGGGGGGGGGGGTGGCAGATAAGTAGAGCTTCCCCTTTTAGGTGGAGCTTGGCTTTAAAGGGATTGTAAACGATCACCTTGTAAAACAACCCATTCAGTTTAAAATAGAAATTAAAGGCAAAACATTTTTGTATGGATATAAGAAAAACTAATGGCTTTTTCCCTTTTTTTTTTTTTTAGAAGTGATCACATTTCCTCTGTTCTCCTCTGCATAAGAGTTGTGGGGAGGAAAAGCAACAGGACACTGAGCTTCCCAGTGAATGGCTGTGCAGCGGGGGCGTGTCAGGACAAGTCTGATCATTGGAGGAGAGTACACCAAGTTCCAGCATAGCTAGAGAACTGACCATGGTGTGCTCTACTGCTTAGTGTGCTCAGTTTTTAATAGGAAAGCAGAGGGACTGGCAGGAACAACAGGGATTTCACATAAAGGAATACATACACATACTTTATCATATAAGTACATGGTACAGCAGGAACATATCAAGAATATAAAGTGTTGGGGTAACAAACACTAAGTGACGATTGGATGTTTATTTAATGAAGTAGACTTATTTCATAAATTTAATTACGTTTGAGAATACTTGACATTTTAAAGTTGAAAATATGAACACAATCACTGTATGAAAATTTTTTATTTTTTTTTCTTAGTTTGATGAGAATTGTTATATTTATAGTGCTGCACAGTGGCGATTAATATTCGTATTCATTATACAGTATAGGGAAATTTTGGGTGGGGTAATACTGCAGCTGCATTCGTTTGGGTTTATGCAATGGTTTAAAATTTGGGGTTTGTGCACTTTGTCTGGTGTTTTTTTTTTTTATATTTAAAGCATGGAGTAGGGATATAGTCTACAGTTGCAAAAAAAAAGTATGTGAACCCTTTTGGAATGATATGGATTTCTGCACAAATTAGTCATAAAATATGATCTGATCTTCATCTAAGTCACAACAATAGACAATCACAGTCTGCTTAAACTAATAACACACAAAGATTAAATGTTACCATGTTTTTATTGAACACACCATGTAAACATTCACAGCGCAGGTGGAAAAAGTATGTGAACCCCTAGACTAATGAGATCTCCAACAGCTAAATTGGAGTGAGGTGTCCAATCAATGAGATGAGATTGGAGGTGTTGGCTACAGCTGCCCTGCCCTATAAAAAAAAAACACACACACACACACACACACGAGTTCTGGGTTTGCTTTTCACAAGCATTGCCTGATGTGAATGATGCCTCGCACAAAAGAGCTCTCAGAAGACCTATGATTAAGAATTTTTGACTTGCATAAAGCTGGAAACGGTTATAAAAGTATCTCCAAAGACTTGCTGTTCATCAGTCCACGGTAAGACAAATTGTCTATAAATGGTGAAAGTTCAGCACTCCTGCTTCTCTCCCTAGGAGTGGGCGTCCTGTAAAGATGACTGCAAGAGCACAGCGCAGACTGCTCAATGAGGCGAAGAAGAATCCTAGAGTGTCAGCTAAAGACTTACAAAAGTCTCTGGCATACGCCAACATCCCCGTTAGTGAATCTACGATACGTAAAACACTAAACAAGAATGGATTTCATGGGAGGATACCACAGAGGAAGCCACTGCTGTCCAAAAAAAAAAACATTGCTGCACGTTGACAGTTTGCACAAGAGCACCTGGATGTTCCACAGCAGTACTGGCAAAATATTCTGTGGACAGATGAAACCAAGGTGAAGTTGTTTGGAAGAAAGCACACAACACTATGTGTGGAGAAAAAGACGCACAGCACACCAACATCAAAACCTCATCCCAACTGTGATGTATGGTGGTGGGGGCATCATGGTTTGGGGCTGCTTTGCTGCGTCAGGGCCTCGATGGATTGCCATCATTGAAGGAAAAATGTATTCCGAAGTTTATCAAGACATTTTGCAGGAGAACTTAAGGCCATCTGTCCACCAACTGAAGCTCAACAGAAGATGGGTGTTGCAACAGGACAACTTCCCAAAGCATAGAAGTAAATCAACAACAGAATGGCTTAAACAGAAGAAAATACGCCTTCTGGAGTGGCCCAGTCAGAGTCCTGACCTCAACCCGATTGAGATGCTGTGGCATGACCTCAAGAAAGCGATTCACACCAGACATCCCAAGAATATTGCTGAACTTTAACAGTTCTGTAAGGAGGAATGGTCAAGAATTACTCCTGACCGTTGTGCACGTCTGATCTGCAACTACAGGAAACGTTTGGTTGAAGTTATTGCTGCCAAAGGAGGTTCAACCAATTAAATCCAAGGGTTCACATACTTTTTTCCACCTGCACTGTGAATGTTTACATGGTGTGTTCAATAAAAACATGGTAACATTTAATTCTGTGTGTGTTATTAGTTTAAGCAGACTGTGATTGTCTATTGTTGTGACTTAGATGAAGATCAGATCACATTTTATGACCAATTTGTGTTTAAAGCGGAGGTCCACCTAAAAAAAAAAAATATTAAAAGCCAGCAGCTACAAATACTGCAGCTGCTGACTTTTAATAAATGGACACTTACCTGTCCAGGGTGCCCGCGATGTCCGCAGCAGAAAACAAGCAATCGCTCGTCTCTCAGCTGCCCCCGCCGCCATCCTCGAAATGTGCCACCGGAGGGGGGGGGGGGGTATCCCGAAAAGTGGAGGTTCACTTTGTGTGGACCTCCGCTTTAAATAACAAACATGTTATACTAACTTGCTCTGTATAATGGTTTTGCAAAGAGCAGCCCGGATCCTCCTCTTCTGGGGTCCCCCACCAGCGCTCCAGTCTCCTCCCGAATGTCGAGTCCCCCCATAGCAAGCCACCTGCTATGGGGGCACTTGTGCAGGCTTGCTCCTGAGCTTTGCACCCCACACCCCTCCCCCCGACTGGCTGGGATTAACAGCAGCAGGAGCCTAAAGCTCCCGCTGCTGCCTCGCTGTCCAGTGAGGATAGAGATCACAGAGAGCAGAAGCTCTCGCGCACAGTGCTGGATCGAGATCTGGCTCAGTAAAGTATAATGGGCTGCTGGGTTTGGGGGGGGGGGGGGGTTTAACCTTAATGCATACAATGTATAAGGGGAAAAAAAAACTCTTTAGAACCACTTTAAAGACAATTCATCATTAGCAATATTCATTTATGGAACGCTCATTAAATTAAAAAGAGAAGCATTGTGTTTTTGCACATTGAACATTTACATCCTTCTTTATTACTCTACATCAAGGTGTAATATATGTAAACAAACTAAGGCATATTAATAAATGAAATAAACTAATTTTAGTTTGATAAAAGAGCAATGTATATCTGCATTCTGCAACAATATATTCCAACATCAGAAAAATGTATTCCACCTCAATACAAACACATTTCATGGGCATAAGCAATGACGAGGGACTTCAGAGGAGTCACAAATATTATTTAAATGCATGCTTTGGAAAAATGTACTGGGGAATGTTAAATGAGGAAGAATGCTTTGAAATTTACATCATAATAGCCATAAATATGCATATCAAAACAGAACACAAAGCAAAAGTGACCACCGCTATGTCCATGGATTTTGCATACAATTTTAGCTGCAACACCAAGCACTAAGCTACCAGCAGTATGAGGCCCCTTTCACACGGGCGGCTGTTCTGCCGCAGTTAAAAGCATGTTTCTTTCTTTTGAAATTCAAGACCCCAGGCACAGCGATCAGCTGCATTTATACACTGCGATTAGCTGCGTTTACATGCGGTTGGCCATTATTGTCATCCCCATAGCAACCATTTTTATTTTGATGTGCTTCCTGTTTAATTCTTTTGTTCACGCTGCTATCTGCAGCTGACACAGTGCACTGAGATTACCTGCAGTTATGTGCAGATAGCTGCGCTACATCGCACCTGGACGCATTCAATTCTATTTTTTCTATTCGCACCGAACCGCATGTAACGAAATCGCAGCTAAACGCTGTGTGTGAATGGGGCCATAGGAAAGCATTGTGTGCTTTTAGCTGCGGTAGAAAACTAGAAAATCCGCAGCTAAAAGCACCATTCTATCCGTCCGTGTGAAAGGGGCCTAAAGGAAAGGCACCATGAAAGAAATGTGATCTGACCCTAAAGACTAGGTCTACAAAATAAATAAATAAAATGTCCCCATATTTGAAGGGGGGAAAAAAAAAAAGTGTATTTGTTATTTTTTTGCAAATTAACCTTTAACCACTTAACGACCGCCCACCGCCGATTTACGTCGGCAGAATGGCACGGACAGGCAGAATCACGTAGATCTACGTGATCGCCTTTGTGCAGTTGGGGGGTCCATCCGGCCCCCCTTCACTGCAGTGAGCGGCCGTTAAGTGTTCGGGAGCGATCAGGCATGAGGGGGCGGCCGCTCGATTCCGCCCCCCCCCTCGCGATCGCTCCCGGCCAATGAAATTGCTTCCTCCGCCATGTGATGTAAACACAGGCTGGAGGAAGTGATGTCATCTCCCTCGCCGCGGTCTTTTCGTTCCCGGCGCCGAGGAGTGAAGACAGAGGTTAGTGCTCCAACAGTCCACTGACACGTAGGTACACATAGGCACACAAATCACCCCCCAGTCACCCCCAGATCACCCCCCCAGGTCACCCCAAAGCCCCCAATCACAGTGTCACTGATTGCAGTGATCATTTATTTTACTGATCACTGCATTTAGTGTCATCTGTGATTGTAAAAAGTTGCAAGGCAGTTAGGATTAGGCCCCTTTAGGTCCAGGGTAGCCCCCTAACCCCCCCTAATAAAGGTTTAACCCCTTGATCACCCCCCAGGTAACCCTTTCACCCCCTAACTTCAGCGTCACTAAGCGATTGTTTTTCCGATCGCTGTATTCGTGTCGCTGGTGTTTTAGATAGGCAGTTATTTTTTTTTTAGGTTCGCCGCAGGTTTTTATTGGTGTCAGGTACCCCCATATTTAACCTAATAAAGGTTTTAACCCCCTGATTGCCCCTAGTTAACCCTTTCACCAGTGATCACCATATAAAGGTTACGGGTGACGCTGGTTGATTAGTTTGCTTTTTATAGCATCAGGGCACCCGCCGTATATAACCCAATAAAGGTTTAACCCCCCTGATCGCCCGGCGGGTGAGATCAATTAGGTTTTAGCGCCAGAGAGGGTCTGCGTCGCCCCAGGCAGTGTTAGGTTAGTGCCAGTAACGCTAACACCCACGCGCAAAGCATACACCTCCCTTAGTGGTATAGTATCTGATCAGATCTATACTAGCATCCCCAGCGGTTTAGGGTTCCCAAAAACGCAGTGTTAGCGGGATCAGCCCAGATACCTGCTAGTACCTGCGTTTAGCCCCTCCGCCCAGCCCAGCCCACCCAAGTGCAGTATCGATCGATCACTGTCACTTACCAAACACAACACACATAACTGCAGCGTTCGCAGAGACAGGCCTGATCCCTGCGATCGCTAACAGTTTTTTTTGTAGCGTTTGATATATTTGCTGACGACAGTCGGGTGCTTTTTTTCCTGTGAATCTTACTAGTGTACCCCTAAATTTAGAGCCCAAAATGGCAAGACGAAGGTACACTAGTAAAGAGGCCTACGAGATTCTGAGCATGACAGATAGTGAAGAGGAGGTCACGTATCTGTCAGATTCAGGCTCAGAATATCTTCCCGTAGAAGACAGTGACGTCAGCGGCCCCACGTCAGATAGCTCTGACGACGAAGTTGAGGTCCCTGCTAAGGTCAGGCGTACCCGATCCCGATCTTCTGAGGTTGTTGAGGAGCAAGAACCGCAGGTCTCTCGTATCATGGAGCAGAGTAGTACTAGCGCCGCTATTCCTTCTGGTGAACTGGCAAGCACCAGCGGCCTAGTACAGCCTGGACGTACATCCAGCACTGCAGTAACACTTGGTGACGTGGCGAGTTCCATAAGTGCAGTTCAAGCTGGCGAGGTGGCAAGCACAAGTAGTGTCCCGCTGCCACCAAGAAGACAAAGGCAGGCCCGTCGTGCCCATACTGCCCTTCCTGCAGAATTCGCCTATCCTGATTGGGTCCCCACCACTTCTGCAGAACCCGTACTTCCCCCATTCACTGCCCAACCCGGTATTCAGGTGGCAACAGCTGATTTTATGCCAATCGATTTTTATTCGCTGTTTTTCACGGAAGATCTCTATAGATCTATTGTGGACCAGAGTAATTTATATGCTGGTCAATTTATCGCCGCTAACCCCCAGTTGCCTAAAATTGCCAGAAATTGGAAACCAATTACGGTTTCCGAATTTAAGACCTTTCTGGGCCTTTCCCTCAACATGGGCACACATAAATTTCCGTCATTGCGTGCTTATTGGTCCACGCACCCAATTGACCACATGCCCGTGTTCTCTGCCTCCATGTCCAGGGCACGATACGAGCAGATTTTGCGGTTCATGCACTTCAACGACAATGAACTTTGTCGTCCACGTGGGGACCCTGAATACGACCGGCTCTATAAAATTCGGCCCCTCATAAACCACTTCAACGAACGTTTTGCAGCCTTGTTTACTCCCGATCAAGTTGTCTGCGTTGATGAGTCCCTGATTAAATTTTCTGGCCGCTTGTCTTTCAAGCAGTACCTTCCCAGCAAGCGTGCCAGATACGGGGTCAAGCTCTACAAGTTCTGTGACAGGGCAACAGGCTATGTAGTGAACTTTACGGTTTATGAGGGAAAAGACAGTCAGATTGAGTCGGTCAACTGCCCGGATTACATAGGGAGCGCTGGCAAGATAGTGTGGAACTTGGTGTCACCCTTATTCGGAAAGGGGTACCACTTGTATGTGGACAATTATTACACGAGCGTGCCACTGTTTAGTCACTTGTTTGATCATAAGATTGGAGCATGTGGCACCGTGCGACCTAATCGCCGGGGCTTTCCCCAGCGGCTTGTAGATGCCCGTCTTAGGCTGGGGGAGAGAGCCTGCTTGAAGTGTAATAACTTGCTCGCTATGAAGTGGAGGGACAATAAGAATGTTTTCCTTCTTACCTCCCTTCATGCAGACACGACAGTCCAAATTCGTACGGCGACTGGTGTTGTGGAGAAACCCCTCTGTGTCCACGAATATAACCAAAATATGGGAGGGGTGGACCTCAACGACCAGTTGATGGCGCCGTATCTAATTGACCGTAAGGCGAGACGCTGGTACAAAAAAGTGTCTATCATTATTCCAATTGGCTTTGCTGAACGCTCATGTGCTATACAGAGCTTCAGGCGGGACGTTATCTCTTCTAAAATTCCAGAATGAGATAGTCACAGAACTCCTGTATCCAGGCGGTTCTGCACCTCACCATCCCCAACCAAATGCAGTAAGCCGGCTGCATGAGAGGCATTATTCGTATGTCCTCCCGAGTACCCCTACCCAAAGCCACCCCCAAAAAAGATGTCGTGTCTGTAGCAAGCGCGGATTTAGGCGTGACACCCGTAGTTTTTGTCCACTCTGTCCTGACAAGCCTGGTCTTTGCCAAGGTGAATGTTTTGAACGCTACCACTCAAAAGTGAAGTTTTAGCGTAGGGTACAGCATTTCACAGACTAGGACACACTTACACAGGGTCTCCCAAGATGCTATTACATTTTGAGAGACCCGAACCATTACAGTTGTAAAGTTACAAAAAAAAGTGTAAAAAAGAAAAAAAAAAACGTAAAAAACAAAACACAAAAAAATATAAAATAAAAAAACCAAAAATAGTTGTCGTTTTATTGTTCTCTCTCTCTCTATTTTCTCTCTATTGTTCTGCTCTTTTTTACTGTATTCTATTCTGCAATGTTTTATCATGCTTGCTTTTCAGGTATGTAATTTTTTGTTTTCAGGTGCGCCATTCAACTGCAGCGCGGAATTATTTATCTTGACAGCAACAGCGTTTGCTCCCACGATACATAAAGCCGTGACTCCAGTGCTGTAGGAGGTGATTTCACCACCACAGTTAAAAAAAAGAGCATATATGCCGAAGCATGGGGGCAGCAGGGGCGGAGGAGCGATTTTGCTCCTAATGCCGCGTACATACGGTCGAAATTCCGACCGTGTGTACGCGGCATAACTTTTTTGCGGGAGGATGCCCCCATGCTTCGGCATATATATATTTTAGGCACAGGTTGCGTTAAAACATTTTTTTATTTTTTACTAGGTTTTGTTTTGGTATTTGCTTTGCAGGTATGGCATGGTAAGGTCCTACTGTTGTACTGTAATGTTACTTTGTTTTAATGTTAACCACCATTTGCTTAGCAGGTACGCCATTCAGTTGCAGCGCGGATCTATTTATCTTGACAGCAACAGCGTTTGCTCCCACGATACATAAAGCCGTGACTCCAACGCTGTAGGAGGTGATTTCACCACCACAGTTAAAAAAAAGAGCATATATGCCGAAGCATGGGAGCAGCAGGGGCGGAGGAGCGATTTTGCTCCTAATGCCGCGTATATACGGTCGAAATTCCAACGGAGGCTTATCCGTGGAAAAGTCCGACCGTGTGTACGCGGCATAACCTTTTATGCCGCGTACATACGGTCGAAATTCCGACGAAGGCTTGACCGTGTGTACGCGGCATTACTTTTTTGCGGGAGGATGCCCCCATGCTTCGGCATATATGCCCATCATTAGAAGTGGGTGGATGAAGGGAGGTATTCTAATGGTGGGCATACCCACCAATCAATCTCTTTTTTTCGTTCAGCCAATAGGCTGTATGAAAAAAAAGATTACAATACATGTCCAACAAGGACCAGCAACGTACTGGTATGTTGCTGGACTTTGAATGTTTATACCAGAATGATGCCTGCGGGTTTAGGTATCATCTTGGTATCATTCTTTTCAGCCAGCAGCCGGCTTTCATGTAAAAGCAATTCTAGCAGATAATTAGCCTCTAGACTGCTTTTACAAGCAGTGGGAGGGAATGTCCCCCCCCCGGATATAAAAAGCGCCATTGGGAAATTGGGAAAGCATTTTATCACACCGATCTTGGTGTGGTCAGATGCTTTGAGGGCAGAGGAAAGATCTAGGGTCTAACCCCCCAATTTTTTTCAAAAAAAGAGTACCTGTCACTACCTATTGCTATCATAGGGGATATTTACATTCCCTGAGATAACGATAAAAATGGTAAAAAAATAAAATATGGAAGGCACAGTTTAAAAATAAAATAAAAAAGCCAAATAAATAATAAAAAAAAAAAAAAAAAAAAAAAAAGCACCGCTGTCCCCCCCTGCTATTGCGCAAAGGCGAACGCAAGCGTCGGTCTAGCGTCATATGTAAACAGCAATTGCATCATGCATGTGAGGTATCACCGCGAAGGTCAGATCGAGGGCAGTCATTTTAGCAGTAGACCTCCTCTGTAAATCTAACGTGGTAACCTGTAAAGGCTTTTAAATGCTTTTAAAAATGAATGTAGTTTTGTCGCCGCTGCGCGTTTGTGCGCAATTTTAAAGCATGTCGTGTTTGGTATCCATGTACTCGGCCTATGATCATCTTTTTTATTTCATCAAACATTTGGGCAATATAGTGTTTTTTAGTGCATTAAAAATAAAAAAAGTGTGTTTTTCCCCCAAAAAATGCGTTTGAAAAATCGCTGCGCAAATACTGTGTGGAAAAAAAAATGCAACACCCACTATTTTAATCTGTAGGGCCTTTGCTTTAAAAAAATATATAATGTTTGGGGGTTTAACATAATTTTCTTGCAAAAAAAAATTTTCTTTCATGTAAACAAAAAGTGTCAGAAAGGGCTTTGTCTTCAAGTGGTTAGAAGAGTGGATGATGTGTGACATAAGCTTCCTAATGTTGTGCATAAAATGCCAGGACAGTTCAAAACCCCCCCAAATGACCCCATTTTGTAAAGTAGACACCTCAAGCTATTTGCTGAGAGGCATGTTGAGCCCATTGAATATTTTTTTTTTTGTCCCAAGTGATTGAATAATGACCAAAAAAAAAAAAAAAATGTACAAAAAGTTGTCACTAAATTATATATTGCTCAAACATGCCATGGGCATATGTGGAATTACACCCCAAAATACATTCTGTTGCTTCTCCTGAGTACGGGGATACCACATGTGTGGGACTTTTTGGGAGCCTAGTCGCGTACGGGACCCCAAAAACCAAGCACCGCCTTCAGGATTTCTATGGGTGTAAATTTTTGATTTCACTCCTCACTGCCTATCACAGTTTCAGAGGCCATGGAATGCCCAGATGGCACAAAACCCCCCCAAATGACCCCATTTTGGAAAGTAGACACCCCAAGCTATTTGCTGAGAGGTATGTTGAGTATTTTGCAGACCTCGCTTTTTGTCACAAAGTTTTGAAAATGTAAAAAAAGAAAAAAAAAAAGAAAAAAAAAATGTCTTTCTTAATTTTCAAAAACAAATGAGAGCTGTAAAATACTCACCATGCCTCTCAGCAAATAGCTTGGGGTGTCTACTTTCCAAAATGGGGTAATTTGGGGGGGTTTTGTGCTATTTTGGCATTTTATGGCCTTCGAAACTGTGATAGGTAGTGAGGAGTGAAATCAAAAATTTACGCCCTTAGAAATCCTGAAGGCGGTGCTTGGTTTTTGGGGCCCTGTACGCGGCTAGGCTCCCAAAAAGTCCCACACATGTGGTATCCCCGTACTCAGGAAAAGCAGCAGAATGTATTTTGGGGTGCAATTCCACATATAACCATGGCATGTGTGAGCAATATATCATTTAGTGACAACTTTTTGTACATTTTTTTTTTTTCTTTTTGTCATTATTCAATCATTTGGGACAAAAAAAAAAATATTCAATGGGGTCAACATGCCTCTCAGCAAATAGCTTGGGGTGTCTACTTTCCAAAATGGGGTCATTTGGGGGGGTTTGTGCCATCTTGGCATTTTATGGCCTTCAAAACTGTGATAGGTAGTGAGGAGTGAAATCAAAAATTTATGCCCTTAGAAACCTTGAAGGCGGTGCTTGGTTTTTGGGGTCCCGTACACGGCTAGGCTCCCAAAAAGTCCCACACATGTGGTATCCCCGTACTCAGGAGAAGCAGCAGAATGTATTTTGGGGTGTAATTTCACATATGCCCATGGCATGTGTGAGCAATATATCATTTAGTGACAACTTTGTGCAAAAAAAAAAAAGTTTGTCATATTCCCGCAACTTGTGGCAAAATATAAAATATTCCATGGACTGAACATGCCTCTCAGTAAATAGCTTGGGGTGTCTACTTTCCAAAATGGGGTCATTTGGGGGGGTTTTGTGCTATTTTGGCATTTTATGGCCTTCGAAACTGTGATAGGTAGTGAGGAGTGAAATCAAAAATTTGCGCCCTTAGAAATCCTGAAGGGGGTGCTTGGTTTCCGGGGTCCCGTACGTGGCTAGGCTCCTAAAAAGTCCCACACATGTGGTATCCCCGTACTCAGGAGAAGCAGCAGAATGTATTTTGGGGTGCAATTCCACATATAACCATGGCATGTGTGAGCAATATATCATTTAGTGACAACTTTTTGTAATTTTTTTTTTTTTTTTTTTGTCATTCAATCACTTGGGACAAAAAAAAATATTCAATGGGCTCAACATGCCTCTCAGCAATTTCCTTGGGGTGTCTACTTTCCAAAATGGGGTCATTTGGGGGGGTTTTGTACTGCCCTGCCATTTTAGCACCTCAAGAAATGAGATAGGCAGTCATAAATTTAAAGCTGTGTAAATTTCAGAAAATGTACCCTAGTTTGTAAACGCTATAACTTTTGCGCAAACCAATAAATATACGCTTATTGACATTTTTTTTTACTAAAGACATGTGGCTGAATACATTTTGGCCTAAATGTATGACTAAAATTGAGTTTATTCGATTTTTCTTATAACAAAAAGTAGAAAATATCATTTTTTTTCAAAATTTTCGGTCTTTTTCTGTTTATATCGCAAAAAATAAAAATCGCAGAGGCAATCAAATACCATTAAAAGAAAGCTCTATTTGTGGGAAGAAAAGGACGCAAATTTCATTTGGGTACAACATTGCATGTCCGCACAATTTACAGTTAAAGCAGCGCAGTGCCGAATCCCAAAAACAGGCTTGGTCCTAATGACCCGAAATGGTCCGGGGCTTAAGTGGTTAAAACATTGCAACCATGATCAGTTGACCACTGGTGCAATGCAAAGACTCTTCCTCCAGCTCTATGTAAATTCAAAAGGTACAGACTTTCAGTTACTGAGTTGCAGGAAGAGTCAATGGACTACAAGTGTGGTGATCATTACACTTGTGTCCCTTTGAAAACTACAAGTCCCCCCTGTCGCGTTGCCAGACAAAACGTGTCAGGGCACTGTGAGCGTATGAGGTGGCTGTACGGGTGGAACTGTAAGTTATGATCTAAATAGGAGTGGGACATTCAAGAATGGGCGATTTGCAGTCAAATTTATCTATTTACACTAGATGCAATAACATTTATTTTATGGTTTCTTATTGAATATTTAGCTAGGTTTTTTTTGTTTTGTTTTTTATCGTCTACCTGAAGTTCAGCTTCAAAGTTTTAAAAACCTTATGCCTACTTATAGCTTGTAATTCTATACATGCATGGCTATATTTCACAATTCTTATACCAGGTTTCCCCAAAAATATGTACATCATATAATACTGTAATAGAGTGGATTATAGGATTTTACAACCACTAGGACTAATTTTCGGGGTAGGGCTTTATATTGCAGCCATCCTGGAAAATCAGGGTAGGTCTTATGTTCAGGAAAACACGGTACATTTTCTCTTTGGAGTGCTACACAATGGTTTTACTTTAGAGCCCTTTCACACAGTGCCGTTCTACTCTGTTCAGAAAGGGATCCATTCATGGAGCTTCTGATCAGGTCTGCCTGAAAAACAGGAGGTGGACCTGACTGGAAAGCTTTGCATGTCTGTGGGGTTGATTTACTAAAACTGGAGTGTGAAAAATCTGGTACAGTTGTGCATAGTAGCCAATCAGCTTCTAACTTCAGCTTGTTCAATTAAGCTTTGACAAATAAAATAAAAAATAAATCTGGAAGCTGACTGGTTTCTACGCAGAGCTGCACCAGAATTCATATTCTCTAGGTTTTAGTATTTGCGCGCATTTGCACATATTGGGGCAAAATACTAAATCGGGAACGTTTACAATTTTTTTCTTTTTTTTTTTACTCAAGCAGCGCTGGTTTATGTGCCTGTGTATACTGGCACATTGTAAACAATCGGCTGCATTTTTGACCAGTAAAAAAAAATGACCGCTGTACTGAGCTTTTTTAGCACTGCAGTGTGCAAGAGGCCTTAGTTTAGTTAAAAAGGCAAAGCTCTGCTTCCATCATCCCAACATATGCAAGGGGGGGGGGGGGTTTATTTCTTTCAGTTCTTCATGGACATGATTGCGTATTTAAATATTGCAACAGTAACCCATAAATAAGGGCTCCTTCAAAATACTTTCCCGTTTACTTGACATGTGCCACTTCAGTGCACCAAGTAAGCTAAATGAGAAAAAGGAATGAGTCCTGGTAAAGAGATTTTCCTGCTCGTCATTCTTTGATAGACATCCGTCTGTGCCTAGCCGAGGGAAATGTCTACTAGCAAAGGAAGCCCACACAAAAGCCACATACAACACTTATCACAGGAAAAAAAGGAATGTACCGTATTTTCATTCCAAGCAAATTGATTTACAAGAAACTATCAAACTTTTCAAAACTATGGATTTATGCTACGTTAAAAGAATTACAGTTTAAATTAAAATCAATGAAGAAAGAAAAGTATATTTAATTAGCTTTCTTCCCATGGATTTGCAATCAAGGCCCAAACAATTGCGGTGACTGGTGGCAGGTTAATTTAAAACTGAATGACCACTAAAAAAATATAGATGTAGAGAACATGCTCATCTGACCAGCTCAATATTTTTATTAACATACAACCCCTAAAAAGAATACGAAAAAACTACAATAATAATTACTGCGGATTAGGAGAAGCATAAAGTAAAAACCACAATATAATGATGCCGAATAGTGATGGTGGGCAGTCTTTCAGTTATGCGAGATTATCCTTTGATCAGGTGGATTCACGTTTAATAAAGTGGACATCAACATTTCATCCAACCTTCTTGTTTTTTTTACACCCCTACACATGTCCACAGTGGTTGTGGACATTCCCGTTTGTAGGTCCAAATGAATGGACTGCTGAGTTAATGCGTACACTATATTACCAAAAGTATTGGGACACCTGCCTTTACACGCACATGAACTTTAATGACATCCCAGTCTTAGTCCGTAGGGTTCAATATTGAGTTGGCTCACCCTTTGCAGCTACAACAGGTTCAACTCTTCTGGGAAGGCCGTGCAGTCAAGTTCCTCCACCCCAAACTCTCTCATCCATGTCTTTATGGACCTTGCTTTGTGTAATAGTGCACAGTCATGTTGGAACAGGAAGGGGCCATCCCCAAACTGCTCCCACAAAGTTTGGAGCATGAAATGGTCCAAAATGCTTTGGTATGCTGATGCCTTAAGGAGTTCCCTTCACTGGAACTAAGGGGCCAAACCCAACCCCTGAAAAACAACCCCACACCATATTCCCCCCTCCACCAAATGATTTGGACCAGTGCCCAAAGCAAGGTCCATAAAACACATGAATGAGCGAGTTTGGGGTGGAGGAACATGACTGCCCTGCACCGAGTCCTGACCTCAACCAGAAAGAACACCTACGGGATGAATTACAGCAGAGACTGCGAGCCAGACCTTCTGGTCCACATCAGTGCCTGACCTCCCAAACGCGCTTCTGGGAGAATGGTCAAACATTCCCATAGACACACTTCTAAACCTTGTGGACAGCCTTCCCAGAAGAGTTGAAGCTGTTATAGCTGCAAAGGGTGGGCCAACACAATCTTGAACGCTACGGACTAAGACTGGTATGCCATTAAAGTTCATGTGCGTGTAAAGGCAGGTGTCCCAATACATTTGGTAAAGCTGCAGCTATCATTCAGATATCACCACTGAAAGTCAAGGACATCATATGACATCCTTGTGCTGGAAGTGGTTAAAGGAGCACTAAAGCTTCCCTTTTTTTTGCCTAAAAATAACAAACATGTTATACTTACCTCCACTGTGCAGCTCGTTTTGCACACAGTGGCCCCCGATCCTGGTCTTCTGGGGTCCCTCGGCGGCTGTCTTGGCTCCTCCCCGCAAGGACTCCACACCTTAATGCGAGTGAGCTCGCATGGTGTGGAGTGATTGCGGGCGCGTTCCCGTGATACAGCGGCGGCCATAGCCGCCGACTGTATCACTCGGCCCCGCCCCCCGCGTCATTGGATGTGATTGACAGCAGCGCCAGCCAATGGCTGCGCTGCTTTCAATCCATCCAGTGTAGCCAATCGGCGGCCAGGCTGAAAAACGAAGAGGATGACGGGGACGAGCATGGGACTTTCGAGGGGCCAGGTAAGAAAAACGGGGGCTCGGGGGGGGGGGGCGGTATTGTCGAATGTTTTTTCACCTTAATGCATAGGATGCATTAAGGTGAAAAAACATGTAACTTTACTACTCCTTTAAATAAAAGTGGGCCAACAAGGTAGGGGTGTGTGTGTGTGTGTGTGTGTGTGTGTGTGTGTGTGTGTGTGTGTGTGTGTGTGTGTGTGTGTATCACATGTACAGGACACCAAGGTTGGGTCCTGGACGGGTGCTATATAGCACCAATATTTGGGTTGTGGTCCCTTTAAGGAGTGGTGATGGTGTTCAGGAGGTCACCCAGAATGGGTGATAAATTCCTGGCAAAAAGAAGTAGTCCAGAGAGGACTGGCTCATAGTCCTCTGTCTTGATAGAGTGTTATTTGGGGCCCGGAATTTCGGAGGCTCTAAAGTGATATTCGGGTGGGATAGAGCCTCCACTCCTGACCACTGGGAGTCAGCACACAGGGGGTTAAAGGCTTCCAGGAAACAGCTCATAAAACAGGAAGTGGTGCAAGAGGTGTTGTGGAAGGAGTATGGGGATTGCACCTGTGAAGATGAGCTGTGTGTCTGCTGGGAGCTTTTAAAGAATCAGCAAGGGCTCTGGAAGTTCCCTCTCCAAAAACTGTATGTGCCTTTTCTTTCATTTGTTTTGTGCTGAAGACAAGCAGGACTTTACTTTATGCTGGAAGAGAAGTGGACTTTGTTTTTATATTTTTCCTGTGTGCTGAATGAAGCTTTATTTTTGGTTTATTTACAAATAAAAGCCTTTTTGTTCAACTTCAACGGTTTATGCACTTGGTCCCGTGGAGCTATAATCCCCAAAAGTTTACACATATTTTAAATACCTTTTTTTCATGAGTGATCACATGACCTCTGTTCTCAGATGCATAAAGGAGGTAGAGAAGGAGGTGGAGATTGCAGAAGGGCATGTCAGCAGGAGGCAGAGAAACCGTGGTACACTGATCATTACAGTGAAAAGCTGGGCGGGGGTGTGGGGGGCTCTCAGCACACGTCTGACTATTGTAGTACATACAGGCTGTGGTCAAAAATAGAATGCAAAAAAGAAAACTGACCGAACTGGCATGTATGTGTGTCCATGCCTGGTGTAATCAGTTTGAAATAAGAAAGCAGGGACTGGCAGGATCACCAGGTAGTTCACACAAAAGAAGCAGTACAAAGAGAACAGTACCCCTTTTTAATACAAATAATGTACATGGTAACACAGACACTTATCAGGAATATGAAATGCAGGAGTAACAAAAATTTTACAAAATTCCTGCTAAATTCCTACTAAATATAAAAGCTCAACCTGTACGGAGTTGATAAATAACAAATATTTGTAAATTTTAAATTGCGCCTTTTTGCAAAATCGAAAGTATTCAAATATTTCTCCCGTGGAGCTATAATCCCCAAAAGTTTACAAATGGTGTCTTGGATGCTGGCAAAGTGCATTTGCAGCTGCAAAAACCGTTTAAAACAAACTGACACTTAAAGAGACAGTGTGCTCTTGGGTGAAGTCAGCTCAGACATTTCAAACAGCAAACAAAAGGCATGGAGGAGGTCATCAAGGCTTTGGCACAAGCCGCTGCGACCTAGCAACAAGCCACTGCGACCCAACAACAAGCTTTAGCAGAGGCAAACCATCGCCATGAGGAAAGCACACGGCTGCTAACCGCCCAGTTTACGGCCCAGCAGGAGTCCACTCAAGCACAGGTGACTGCCTTGCAGGAGGCAGTGCAGCGACTGGCTCAGAGACGAGAGCAAGCGGTCGTTGCCGCTGGCAACCAAGTGTCCGTGAGAGCTAGGCATGTGCATTTCGTTTCGTTCCGAATCGAAATTCGGACAAATTTTCATTATTCGGACGTTCGGATGCATCCGAATTAACGAATTACAATGTTAACGAATTCAACCGAATCCGAACGTTTCGAATCGAAAAACCACGGACGAAATTCGAATCGAATTCGAAAAGAATTCTAGTCGAATCGAATTTGAAAAACAATTAGAATAGAATAGAATCGAAAATATTGGAAATAATCAAATAGAAAAACAATAGAACAGAATAGAATAAAATACAATATATATATTATATTTTATTCTATTCTGTTCTATTTTTTTCTAGTCTATTTTCTATTTCTATTCTAATCTTTTCTAATTGGAATTCGAAAAAACGGTCGCATTCGAAAATATTTCAACCAAATTCGAAAATATATCTACCGAATTCGATAATATTTCATCCGCATTCGTTAATAATTCAACCAAATTCGATATTTCAACCGGATTTGAAATTATTTCAACCGAATAGAAAAGATTATAATAAAATAGAAAAAGAGATAATAGACAAGAAAAACAATAGGACAGAATATATTACATTTTATTCTATTCAATTTTTTTCTAGTCTATTCTTTTATATTCTATTCAAATCTTTTCTATTAAAATCAAAATTATATACTAAATTCGAATTTCGGAAGATGGTGTTATATATCTCATTTTTTTTCCGACATTCGAATTTCGTATAGCATAAATTCTAATTTGAATAGAAAAGATTAGAATAGAAATAGAAAATAGACTAGAAAAACAATAGAACAGAATAGAGTATAGATATACTATCTATTTATTTTTTTTGCAGATTACTATTTGTTTCCATAAGATCTCCTGCAGACTATTCGCATCTATTTAATTTTTTATTTTATTTTTTGCAGAGTACTAATAGTCTGCAGGAGATCTGAAAAAAAAATAGATGCTAATAGTCTGCAGGAGATCTTATGGAAACAAATAGTAATCTGCAAAAAAAAGGGATTTTTATAACAGCTTACCTGTAAAATCCTTTTCTTGGAGTACATCACGGGACACAGAGCGACTTAGTCATTACTAATGGGTTATATAGATTACCTTCAGGTGCTGGCACTGGCCACTTCCAAACCGGAAGTACCCTCCCCTATATAAGCCCCTCCCATCCGGGAGCACCTCAGTTTTGTAGCAAAGCAATAAGTGTCCCAAAAAGAGGGGTGGGAGCTCTGTGTCCCGTGATGTACTCCAAGAAAAGGATTTCACAGGTAAGCTGTTATAAAAATCCCTTTTTCTTTTTCGTACATCACGGGACACAGAGCGACTTAGTCATTACTAATGGGACGTCCCAAAGCAATGCCAAATGAGGGGAGGGATACATAAGCTGGGCGCCATCAGGCATGAGGATCTTTTGCGGCCTGCAACACACTGCGCCCAAAGGCGACATCCTCCTGACTTCTAACGTCTACCTGGTAGAATCTAGTAAACGTGTGTACCGAAGACCATGTTGCGGCCTTACATACTTGAGCCAGGGAGGCCTGGTGATGCACTGCCCATGAAGTTCCAACTGCTCTTGTGGAGTGCGCCCTAACTTTGAACGGAGGCGGTCTCTTTCTCAAGCCATAGGCTTGTATTATGACCTGTCGAATCCACTTGGCTAAAGTAGATTTTGATGCTGCCTGACCCTTTTTAGGGCCTTCCGGCAGAATAAACAAAGTATCAGTTCTGCGAATCTGAGCAGTGGCTTTTAGATAAGCTTTAACTGCTCTTACTACATCCAAAGAATGCAATAACTTTTCCTCTACCGAAGTAGGTTTGGGGAAAAAAGAAGGAAGAACCACATCTTGATTCAAATGAAACCTCGATACCACCTTGGGAAGAAAGGCTGGATGAGGACGTAATACTACTCTGTCCTTATGGACAACCAGATATGGCTCCTTACAGGACAAGGCGGCTAATTCCGATACTCTTTTATCCGAACAAACGGCTACTAAGAAAATCAATTTCCTGGTGAGAAGAACCAAGGAAATGTGTTGCAATGGTTCAAACGGTTGTTTCTGTAGAACCGACAGAACCAGGTTTAAGTCCCAAGGACATATGGGAATACTAACCGGAGGGCTAATACGCATCACTCCTTGTATGAAAGCTTTGACTAGTGAATGCGAAGCCAAGGGCCTTTGAAAAAATATTGACAAGGCCGAAATCTGACCCTTGATAGTACTCAAGGCCAGCTTCCTATCTACAGCCCACTGTAGGAAGTCCAAAATCCTCCCTATCACGTACTTACGTGGATGCCATTTCTTGGCCTCACACCACGTAATGTACGCCTTCCAGATCCTATAATAGATCTGCCTGGATACCGGCTTCCTGGCATTGATCATGGTAGATACCACAGAATTAGAGAGCCCCCTCTTTTTCAGAATGTGGGCTTCAATAGCCAGGCCGTCAAACCTAGGGCTGGTAAGGAAGGGTGGTATATCGGTCCCTGCGACAGCAGGTCCGGACGATGTGGGAGGGTCCAAGGACTCCTCACTGACATTTTTACAATCTCCGCGTACCATGCCCTTCGGGGCCACGCTGGAGCCACCAGAATCACTGGTTTCTTTTCTACCCTGATTCTGCGGAGTAATCGCGGTAACAATTGTGGCGGTGGGAATGCATATATCAGCTTGAACTGATCCCAAGGGAACACTAGGGCATCCGAGCCGCAAGCTAGGGGATCCCTTGTGCGAGACACAAATCTGTCCACCTTTGCGTTGAATCTGGATGCTAGCAGATCTACATCCGGTGTTCCCCACCGCTGGCATATTGCCTGGAAAACCTCGGGGTGAAGAGACCATTCCCCCGGGCATAATTGTTGGCGACTTAAAAAGTCCGCTCTCCAATTTTCCACTCCTGGGATGAAAACCGCGGATATGGCTGGGACATATTTTTCTGCCCACTCCAGGATGCAATTTGCTTCCCTCTGGGCTGCACGACTCCTGGTGCCACCCTGGTGATTGATATATGCCACTGCTGTGGCATTGTCTGATTGAATTCTGACAGGGGACCCTTGGAGTTTGGATGTCCATGCTACTAGGGCATACCGGGCTGCTCGTATCTCTAAGAGATTGATGGGCAGGGCCTTTTCTGCTTCTGACCACTTGCCCTGGAGAGACCATTGCTCCAGTACTGCCCCCCAGCCTATGAGGCTGGCATCTGTAGTGACTACCTTCCAAGAAACCGGACTGAAGGATTTCCCTTTTTCCAGATTCTGGGGCACCAACCACCAATGGAGGCTCTTGCGAACGGAAGGGGACAGGGACATTGGTAAGTCTAAAGCCTGAACTTTTTTGTTCCAGGCTGACAGTATGGCCCTTTGCAAATTCCTTGAATGGATTTGACCGTAGGGTACCGCTTCGAATGAAGCCACCATTTTTCCCAGCAGCCTCATGCAGAGGCGTATGGATGGTTTTCTTTTTGTACCTACTAAGTGGGTCAAATCTTTTAAAGACGACACCTTCTCTGGAGGTAAGAAAATCTTTCTCTGATTTGAATCCAGCCTTAGCCCTAAGTATTCCAGACTTTTGACTGGTCTTAGAGCTGACTTTTCCCGGTTGATAATCCAACCGTGATATTCCAGATACTTGATTGTCTTGTGAATAGCTACTTCCAGCTTTTCCACTGAGTGGTCTATTAGTAGCAGGTCGTCTAGATATGCCATTATCGTTACACCTTGTGTTCTTAGATTGGCCAATAATGGGGCCAGAATTTTTGTGAACACTCGTGGTGCTGTGGCCAGACCGAAAGGTAAGGCTCTGAACTGAAAATGGCGCCCTTCTACTGCAAAGCGTAGAAATTTCTGGTGGGCCGGAAAGATGGGAATATGCAGATAAGCATCCCTTATGTCGATCGAGGCTAACCATTCATGCCCTTGTAGGGCGGTGGCCACCGATCGGATCGACTCCATCCGAAAAGTCCTGATATTTAGGAACTTGTTTAGCCCTTTTAGATTTAATATGGGCCTCACGTCCCCATTTGGTTTGGGGACTGTGAAAAGGTTCGAGTAAAACCCGAATCCGCTTTCTTCCAGGGGAACCTTCATGATTACACCTTGGAGCAATAGTTGTTCTAGTGCCAGAAGGAGGGATCCTCTCTTCTGGGATCTCTTGGCACGTTTGACCTCATAAATTGGGCAGGAGGAGTGCCTTTTAACTCCAGCTTGTATCCCAGACTTACTGCGGAGAGCACCCATCTGTCTCTGATGGTGTCCCGCCAGGTCTCTGTGAACAACTGAAGTCTTCCCCCCACCCGATTGAGTGGGGGCAACGCTTCATGACTTGGGGGGAGGTTTTGTACCTCTCTTGATCCAGGGCTTCTTGTTACCCTGTGATTGTCCCTGATTTCTGCCCCCTGAATTTGACCGCGGAGGCCGTCGGAACTGCTTCACAGCCGATGCGCCCGGGACTGGAGAAGTAGGCCTCTTAAAAGAAGGACTTCTACCCTTGTTCTTAACCGGTAAGAGTGAACTTTTACCGGCAGAAATTTTCTGGATATATTTGTCCAGGTCTTCTCCAAATAAGCGTTCTCCATGAAATGGGAAGCTAACCAGCAGTTTTTTACAGGGAGCTTCAGCAGACCAGTTTTTGAGCCACAGAAGCCTACGCATATGTACTATAGACAGCGTAAAGCGGGAGGCCTGTTGGATTGTATCCTTTATGGCGTCCACCGCAAAACACAAGGCTCTAGGTAGGTCAGCTAGGGCAAGAGCCTGCTGATCTGGTAAGTCCCTTAAGACTTGTTTCAACTGATCTTTCACTGCTTGGCAGACTCCAATCGCTGCTACCGCAGGTTGTGTCACCATGCTTGCTGTAGAGAAAGCAGATTTTAGTAAAGACTCCAATTTTTTATCTATTGGGTCTTTGAACATTGGAACATTATCTACTGGACATGTCAGTGATTTGTTCACAGAAGAGATGGCTGCGTCCACTGTAGGGACCCTCCATTTTTTTATGAACTTATCCTCCATGGGATAGATCACCGGAAATCTCTTGGGGGGGAGCAAATATTTTATCAGGATGCTCCCAATCCTGGTAAATAAGCCCTTCTAATAAAGGGTGGATTGGGAAGGAACAGACAGCCTGGGGAGCTTTTAGCGACCCCAGCGAGGAAACCGTAGTGGATGGTGGTTCCGCCAGAGGCATTTTAAATGCTGATCGGACCATGTTAGTCAGAGACTGAACCCATAATCTTTCAGCCTGAGATGCTGAGAAAGGTTCTTCCACTGTTGATTCCTCCATAACTGAATCAACCTCATCCTGATCCCCTTCAGGTAGGTCGATCCCTGTGTGGGGCTGTTCCTCCACTAACAGGCACTCTGAAGGAGGAGACGGAGATCGGACGCGCTTTCCCTGTGACAGGGAAGCAGCGATCAATGCTGTTAATCTCTCTTCCAATCCTCCCAGAGTTGAGGATAAAACCTCCTCTGTTATATATACAGGAGCAGGTGGACTGGGGACAGCCGCAGCACCAGGCACTCCTGCGGGGTTTCTACGGCTACTGACCTCTGAATTCTCAGGGGAGATTGGTGCAGTACAAGCATGCCCAATATCCTCAGAGCCCAATGGAGACCCCTTTGGCTTCCTGGAAGACCTATTTCCGGAGCGTCTGGACGACATATCCTTTAAGCACAAAGCTGAGGTATTCCCGTCGTCATACACCAATTTTGCTGGTAATAGTCTAACACAGTTGCTGCTATATACCAGCTGGTGTCCACTAAAGTGCCTTTCTATGGGGATGCCTGCATCAACCGCCTCTGTGTGCCAATGTTTGTTGCTAGCTCTGTTTGCATCCAGCTGACACTTGTACTGTGTCTTTATACAAGCTGGGACGCCTGCACATGCGCAGAAGCGCCGTGGCGCGCATCGAGCGTCATCCACCCGCCCCGCCCCTTTTTTTTCATAGGAGGCGCGTGCACGCGTCCGCGCCCGTGCGCCATTGGCGCCCTTTTCGAAATCAAACAGGGACTAGGAGCCAGGGCCCTTTTTGCCGGAGGGCCTGTGCGGTGGATGAGCGCAGCAACAGGGCAGAGGAAGTGGATTCCCACAGAGAAACTTACCAGCTGCCTGGATCTTTTGACTTGAGAAAACCAAAGATCCACATGACAAGAAAAATGGACTACAGCGGCCTCTAGTGGTTTAACACAGGTACCGCGGTCCTCCTTTTTTTTTTTTTTTCTTGACTACTATTAACATTTTACATTTTCAGTAGTTACAGGCATACACAGATATTAGCGGGAATACCGTTAGGTAACAGACAGAAAGACAAATTAGGCTTGGGGGTCCCCCAATAGAACCAAGTTCCTGGGGGCCCCCACTTACCTGATCCCCGCCGCTGGACTTTGTTTGGTCCACAGAAGCCCAAACTTCACCTATCACGGCAGGCATTGTAATTAAACCTTCAGGGACCGGGTTCCCAAGGATTCCACTCCCCTGGACCTGTATAGCACCCTGCACAGACAACATCTTGGTCGTGGGTATGACCAGAGCTCTGGATCCCAGGGTCCAGCCCTCCTAAGAGAGGCATTACAGGCAAAACCTTGCTCTTCTGCTGCAAGGCCCGGGTACCGACCGTTTAGCTATGAAGCTTTTTTGGTGGGATCCGGAACAGCTTACTAAGGCCCAAAAGAACCTGTACGCAAGCCCAGTGAAAACACATGTTACTCTTTGGCCAACACCTTAGACACTGGCAAAAAACTGAGGTGCTCCCGGATGGGAGGGGCTTATATAGGGGAGGGTACTTCCGGTTTGGAAGTGGCCAGTGCCAGCACCTGAAGGTAATCTATATAACCCATTAGTAATGAATAAGTCGCTCTGTGTCCCGTGATGTACGAAAAAGAAAAATAAAAAATTAGATAGTATCTATACTCTATTCTGTTCTATTGTTTTTCTAGTCTATTTTCTATTTCTATTCTAATCTTTTCTATTCAAATTAGAATTCATTCTATACGAAATTAGAATGTCGGAAAAAAAAAATTATATATATATATATCTTACGAAATTCGAATTCAGTATATAATGATTTTGATTTTATTAGAAAAGATTTGAAAAGAATAGACTAGAAAAAAAATAGAACAGAATAAAATAATATATTCTGTCCTATTGTTTTTCTAGTCTATTATCTGTTTTTCTATCTTATTATAATCTTTTCTATTTGGTTGAAATAATTTCAAATCCGGTTGAAATATTATCGAATCCGGTAGATATATTTTCGAATGCGACTGATTTTTCTAATTCCAATTAGAAAAGATTAGAATAGAAATAGAAAATAGACTAGAAAAAAAATAGAACAGAATAGAATAAAATATAATATATATATATATATATATATATATATATATATATATATATATATATATATATATATTGTATTTTATTCTATTCTTTTCTATTGTTTTTCTATTTGATTATTTCCAATATTTTCGATTCTATTCTAATTGTTTTCGAATGCGGTTGAAATTATTTCGAATCATGTTGAAATGATTTCGAATCCAGTAGAAATATTTTCGAATCCGTTTTTTACAAAAGCTTACACCCAGTGATGACGTTAAGGCCTTTCTCACTACCTTTGAAAGGATAGCAGAGAGAGAGGGGTGGCCCCGTGACCAATGGGCTGGCATTATCTCCCCTTTCCTCACCGGTGACCCGCAAAAGGCCTATTTTGATCTCCCATCTGAGCACATCAGCGACTATGAGCGGCTGAAGGCAGAGATCCTGGCCCACCTGGGAGTGACCACAGCCGTCCGGGCTCAGAGGGTGCATTGCTGGCAGTACACACCTGACCGACCACCTAGGTCCCAAATGCACGAACTAGTGCAGCTGGTGAAAAAACGGCTGCACCCGGAAAAATTGTCGGGCCCACAAATGGTGGAACGGGTGGTGATGGACTGGTACCTGCGGTCCCTGCCAGATGACCTACCGCGCTGGGTAAGCCATGGAGACCCTGCAACTGCTGACCAGCTGGTTGAGTTGGTCGAAAGATATACCGTGGTGGAGGACCTGCTTGGGCCTGCTAAACGTCGGGAACCCACACCAAGGGCAACCAGACCAGCCACAACACCTAGAGGAAAAGTCCTGCCTTACATTGAAACCCGCAAACCTGCATCATCTTCCGCAGAACCGCGAAGGTTGGTTCCTGTCCCTAGGATGGGGGACCAACAGTGTTGGCGATGTCGGTCCTGGGGGCATACCCGGGCACAGTGCCCACTGCAGGAGGAGCCTATGGACTGTGGGACTGGTCGAAGAAGCTCCTTCTATGTGCAAAAAGCGTGTGTCACTCATCTTGATTTGGCTGCAGGACGGTTCGAGTGTGAAGTGTGGGTAAACCACCTTCCTGCCAGGGCTCTACTGGACTCAGGTAGCATGGTAACACTTGTACATGCCAGGGTGGTCGGGAGACTCGGCCCAGTAAATAAGACTCTACAGGTAGTGTGTATCCATGGAGTACCCCCTGGTCCCGGTGACGGTTTCCTATGGCCATACCTCAGTTGAGGTTGGGGTGGTAAAAAGTCTACTACATGACATCATAGTGGGGCGGGACTGTCCACTATTTCTCGAACTGTGGAACCAGGTACAGATGGGGTTGCCAGGAGAACTGAGGACACTGGGCCTGGAAGAGACAGAGTCTGAGGGGTCCGGGCCTGAAACCCCCACAACACACCCCTCTAATATGGAGATACCCGTCTCTGACAATGAAATTACAGAGATTGCTAGTTTGGATGATAATGTTCCAGGTCTCAAAACCGAGTTGATCTGAGGGGGGGGGGGGGGTTTCCCATTACAAGTTATGCTGGGGGAGGATGATGAGGATCTCTCTCCGTTGAGGAGGATGAGGGGGAAACATCCTCGAGGCCAGTGCATCCAGACCTGGATGTATCCAGGGGTGCATTTGGCACCGCCCAATTACAGGATCCTACCTTGATCAATGCTCGAGAGCAGGTTTCTGTTATTGATGGGGTCTTACAAATGCCAGGAGCAGATCAGAGGTTTCCTCATTTTGCATTGAAGGGGGACTTGGTATATCGAGTAGCTGAGAGCCGAGGGGAAACTGTAGAGCAGTTGCTGGTTCCCCAACTGTATAGGCGGATGCTCCTTGATCTAGCCCACGACGCACTGGGAGGACACCTGGGGGCGGAAAAAGGGGAGGCCAGGATAACCGACCGGTTTTACTGGCCAGGAGTGAAGGCCAAGGTTAAAAGATATTGTGCATCTTGTCCCATTTGCCAGTTAACTGCCCCAGTGCCCCACTATAGAAACCCTCTAGTACCCTTGCCAATTATTGATTCCCCTTCGAGCGGATCGCTATGGATCTGGTGGGACCCCCGGTAAAGTCGGCAAGGGGGCACCAATACATATTAGTCATCCCAGATTACGCAACTAGGTATCCAGAAGCAAACCCTTTGAGGAAAGCTTCCTCCAAGGCCATTGCCTGGGAGTTGTTTCAAATGTTCTCACGAACTGGGTTCCCCAAAGAGATGCTGACGAACCAGGGCACCCCTTTTATGTCAAAGGTGATGGCGGACTTGTGCAAACTGTTTCAGATTAAGCAGTTGCGGACATCCGTTTATCACCCGCAGACCGATGGCCTAGTCGAGAGGTTTAATAAAACCCTAAAGTCCATGTTGAAAAGAGTGGTCCAGAAAGACGGGAAGGATTGGGATATGTTACTCCCTGCCTTGTTGTTTGCCATCCGGGAGGTGCCACAAGCATCCAGGGGCTTCTCACCGTTTGAGCTAGTGCATGGACGAAGGCCCCTCTGGTTGCTCGAGCTAGTAAAGGGAAAGTGAGTCCTCACCGCATAAAGCCGTGGTAGAGCATATCTCTCAAATGCGAGAGAGGGTGGCTAAGGTGATGCCGCTGGTGAGGGAGCATATGCAGAAGGCTCAGGATGCCCAAAGAACAGTGTATAACCGGTCGGCTAAAATTAGACAGTTTCAAGTAGGAGACCGGGTGGCTGTTCTAATACCCACGGTGGAGAGCAAATTCTTGGCCAAGTGGCAAGGCCCGTTTGAGATAGTAGAAAAAGTAGGTGAGGTTTACTACAAGGTACACCAGCCAGGGAAAAGAAAACCCTACCAAATCTATCACATAAATTTGTTGAAACCCTGGAGAGACAGAACAGGTATCCGCGGTGGTAGGGGTACAGTCAGGGGACCATGCAGGGATCGACCTGCTGCAGGTTGCTGCCACCCTAACTAGACCCCAAACCCAGCAAGCAAAAGAGTTTCTGCAAAGAAATAGGGTCATGTTTTCAGGATTGCCCGGTCTCACCAACGTCATCAAGCATGACATCGTAACCGAGCCCAATGTAAAAATCTGGTTAAAGCCTTACCGTATCCCAGAAGCTCATAGGGTGGCAGTATCTGAAGAGGTTAAAAGAATGCTCAAACTTGAAATCATTTTAGGAGTCACAGAGCGAGTGGTCGAGTCCAATCGTGTTGGTACCCAAACCCAACGGCACCCTCCGCTTCTGTAACGACTTCAGAAAACGTAATGAAGTCTCCAAGTTTGATGCATATCCCATGCCACGGGTAGATGAGCTAATTGAGAGGTTAGGTCCTGCCAGGTATATCACCACGCTGGACCTCACAAAAGGGTACTGGCAGATTCCCCTGACCAAGGAAGCCAGAGAGAAAACCGCCTTCTCTACCCCGGAAGGCCATTTCCAATACAAAAGGATGCCATTTGGTCTACACTCTGCCCCTGCCACGTTCCAAAGGGCCATGGACAAAACTTTGTGTACACATCAACGGTAGGCTTCCGTCTACTTAGATGACATAGTCATCTTCAGCACCGATTGGGAGTCCCATCTTCCCCGGGTTCAGGCAGTTGTAGACTCCTTGAGAAGAGCAGGGTTCACCATCAATCCGGAGAAGTGTGCCATTGGGATGGAGGAAGCCAAGTACCTAGGGTATATTGTGGGTAGGGGGTTGGTGAAGCCCCAAATGAGTAAGGTGGAAGCCATACAGGACTGGCCCCGTCCCCTAACCAAGAAGCAGGTCAGAGCATTTTTGGGCATAGTTGGCTATTATAGCAGGTTTGTTCCCAACTTCGCCACCATTGCTGCACCGCTGACTGACTTGACCAAGGGCAGAAAGTCAGTGATGATAAAGTGGAATGCCGAGGCTAAGAAAGCTTTTCAAAAGCTTAAGACGGCATTGTGCCAGGATCCGGTGCTTGTAGCTCCGGATTTCGCAAAGGATTTTGTAGTGCAGACAGACGGTTCAAGTGAGGGATTGGGAGCAGTCCTGTCGCAGGAAATCAATGGGGAAGAGCACTCCATAGTTTTCCTTAGTAGGAAGCTGACAGCAGCTGAGAAAAACTACGCTGTGGTACAGCGGGAGTGTCTTGCCATCAAGTGGGCTTTGGACTCCCTACGATATTTTCTCCTAGGCAGAGAGTCCTCTGTCTTGATAGAGTGTTATTTGGGGCCCGGAATTTCGGAGGCTCTAAAGTGATATTCGGGTGGGATAGAGCCTCCCTCCACTCCTGACCACTGGGAGTCAGCACACAGGGGGTTAAAGGCTTCCAGGAAACGGCTCATAAAACAGGAAGTGGTGCAAGAGGTGGTGTGAAAGGATTATGGGGATTGCACCTGTGAAGTTGAGCTGTGTATCTGCTGGGAGCTTTTAAAGAATCAGCAAGGGCTCTGGACGTTCCCTCTACAAAAACTGTATGTGCCTTTTCTTTCATTTGTTTTGTGCTGAAGACAAGCAGGACTTTACTTTATGCTGGAAGAGAAGTGGACTTTGTTTTTATATTTTTCCTGTGTGCTGAATGAAGCTTTATTTTTGGTTTATTTACAAATAAAAGCCTTTTTGTTCAACTTCAACGGTTTATGCACTTGGTCCCGTGGAGCTATAATCCCCAAAAGTTTACACATATTTTAAATACCTTTTTTTCATGAGTGATCACATGACCTCTGTTCTCAGATGCATAAAGGAGGTAGAGAAGGAGGTGGAGATTGCAGAAGGGCATGTCAGCAGGAGGCAGAGAAACCGTGGCACACTGATCATTACAGTGAAAAGCTGGGTGGGGGGGGGGGGGGCTCTCAGCACACATCTGACTATTGTAGTACATACAGGCTGTGGTCAAAAGTAGAATGCAAAAAAGAAAACTGACCAAACTGGCATGTATGTGTGCCCATGCCTGGTGTAATCAGTTTGAAATAAGAAAGCAGGGACTAGCAGGATCACCAGGTAGTTCACACAAAAGAAGCAGTACAAAGAGAACAGTACCCCTTTTTAATACAAATAATGTACATGGTAACACAGACACTTATCAGGAATATGAAATGCAGGAGTAACAAAAATTTTACAAAATTCCTGCTAAATTCCTACTAAATATAAAAGCTCAACCTGTACGGAGTTAATAAATAAATATTTGTAAATTTTAAATTGCGCCTTTTTGCAAAATCGAATGTATTCAAAAATTTCTCAATCTGGGAGGTTTTCATTTTTCACTTACAGCTTTCAGAATTTGTAAAAGACCCCCCCCCCCCCAAAACCATACATTTTCTTAAAACACATGGCCAGTAGAATAAAAAGAGGGTGCTACTGATTTTTAAAGGCAGCGCAATTTTCGCGCAAATGTTTATCAAAACAATATTTTCGCTAAAAATAAAAATAAAATCATTAATAGTGTAGTGTACGTAGACACAACATAACAAAATTCCTGCTAAATTGCTACTAAAGCATCGTTCACATATGGCATACTAAAGTGTACGCCCATGGAGGGCCACACAGGCATAGCTGCTGTTCTCAATCTGACATCTGTGTGGGTACACCACCCCCAAACCGGACAGTGTGAGCTCAGGGACATGCATGCGGACCTACATGGCTGTAAAATTGGGAGCAACAGCTCTGTTCATGCAGGTGCTACATCCCAAATAACATCAATGGGACTGCCTGCACAGAGATGCACGGAACACCCGTGCGTCCCCGTAACGGTACGCCATGGCATGCCCCATGTAAACAAGGCCTTAGGTCACTTTCACACATGCAGATCGATCGGGTCTGCCTGTACGTTTTTCAGGCAGGCTCAATCGGACCACCCATGGTTCTCTATGGAGAGCCTGAAGTAAATGGACATGTGTCCGTTTACACCCGCCTGCATCCGATCCAGTCCAGTCCGCTAAAAACAGAAGGATGGGGATTCCATTCCCTATCCATCTAGCAGATCAGATGGTATCGGATGGAAATGGACAGGCGGTCCGTTTCCATCTGACCATCCCATAGAGAATAGCGGGCTGTGTCCGTGTCTGCTCTGCATCAGCGGCGTGGACACGGACCGGTCATCCGTCTGATCAGCGAGGATCAGCAAACAGATCCCCTGCTGAACAGGTGGATCTGCTTCACAGAGTCCGCTCAATGTGAAAGGGGTCTTACCAGGAGCGGCCGGGTCCATTAGAGGCGTTTGTAGGATTTTTTTTTCCCCAAGCCTCGTGATTAAAGCCTGAAAAAGGTTGGGCTCGGGCGCAGAGCATTGCACCCCGAACCCACCCACTTGTGACAATAGCAAATTAATATTCGCTATTGTCTTCCGGGCTTCTCCTCCTGGCCAATCGGGACGAATCGAGTTGGCCGGGAGGAGAAGCTGAGGAAGCCGTGTAGAGGTGGTGGGGGACCGTCACCTTGAAGGGGTGAGTGCGGGCAGACCTGGGCGTCTTACTATGTTTGTTTTTTCCTACTTTTTTTATGGACGGGGGCGGGGGTCTTTTAAAGGTCTAAACAGACCCCCATATCTTTTTGGAGACAGAGAAAGGGACTGAAGATAGTCCCTTTCTCCGTATAAAGATTCCATTCATTCATAAAATGACAGTCTGATACATTATAACACTCGCAGTTACAATGATCAGCTGTAAGTGGATATAGGAGCAAAGCAGTGCATATAGCCATTGTACTACAGGGGGGTGGGGGGTTGGTAAACACATGTTTACCAAGCCTTCCCAAACCCCAACTTCATCTCCACCCCTCGCACTCTCCAGCCTGACAGATCACAGTGATCAGTGCAGGGAGAAGCTGCAGGCAGCGGGGGAGGATGGGAATGCTGCTGGGATCGGCCATGGATCGAGGGCAGTATGGGGGGTGATCTGAGTGATGAGGGGGACACATTTGGATCTCCCCCAAGCAGCACCTGAAGCCACCGGCGGGAGCAGCAGAGGAGGGATGCCAGCTGCGGGATCAGGTTGGGTGGAGGGGAGGTAATCAGTGCTATTGGGGAGGGGTGAAGGGGATAGTAAAGCAGAGTGGGGGGGGGGGGGGAGTAGTTTTAGAAAAACGGCTGTGGCCAGGGAATCAGCGGCTGGAGGGGGGGCGGTCACATTAGGTGTTAATACCTCTGATCAGCGGGGTGTAATTCGCTGATCAGAGTTATAGAATTGCCAACTGTGAGCACGTTTTAGGTCCGTATGGGCCTGGCAGTGAAAGGGTTAATGTATTCACACTGACTGGTCTTTTAGTTTACACTGTAAGAACAAAATTGTAGAATCTATTACCGATTTATGAGAGTTGAAAGCTTTCTCTGTTTGGGAACATCCTGAGCTTTGAAACATGGGTTTTTGCCACATACAGTAACAAAAAAATCTATTTTTTCCCACTTCCTGACAGCGTTATAAAAACACCATAGAAGTGAGCTTCTATCATAGAAAAAGATGAAGTTTTAAAGTGAAACTCCAGGTATGATCGTTATATTGGTCCAGCTTGGACTCACAAAAGCATACATATTTAATACGGGGGGGGAGGGGGAGACTACAGTGGTAGGGGAGAAACACTGTAGTAGTCTGCACTACTACAATGATCATCATAAAATTCCATATCTTGTGCAAAGTGGCTTCCCCGCTATATAGTGGAGGACACAGGGGATTGCTTACTTGACACCACACAATACAAGGTGTTCTTTGATTGGACAAGGTGGAGAGGCGGTGCAGCAATGGCACAATCCAGGAACTATACTTGCTGGGCTAATTTAACAGTATTCCCAATGCAGAGCCAATCATTTTTCATCACCTATTTTTTTGGGCTGCTATATAGCAATCACCCACAGAGCAAAATTATTATTTTAACAGCTTGCATGCTGCAATATTTTTGCAGCCATTATAAAACTGATCTTTCAGTTCAGTTGCACAGCTCCTAATCTGTACACAGCGTACCAATGCCCTGTTTTCCTGTACTTTTATTGTTTTATATATATAAAACTAAAGTAAGATAAACAAAAGAAATAAGAGCATCAAAGCATGCCGTATGCCAGTATTGCTAACTTTTTTTCAAACAAAATCGTATTCAGCATAATTTCATATAGGTTTACAATAAATATATGACAGTTATATAGCAAAGCAGGCATTGCTTTATTATTGAGAAAGTAGTAATAGATCAAAAACGTAATCAAGCACGAAATTAAACTGCAGGCATTCATAATGAATTCATCATTAGACTTCGACTTGACTATAGAATGTTCAATTCTTGTGGCTAGGGAAACCCATTCAGACCTCAATCAATTCCATACTGGAGAATATTAAATTTTGCTTCTCAACCAAAGTCATCCCTAAGCATTTTGGTGGCTGTTCTCCAAAAGGCATAGTGTGCAATCGCCATGCATATTTTGCTTGGAGTCTAGAGCTTTCTTTTACAGCAGTTTTCTTTGAATATTGTCAGCAGGTGGTATTCTTTTCCATTCTGCACAAAAAGATTTGATTTGGAACAATGCATAATGAAATGATTCTAATTTACATACTTACCCTTCTATTTTCTGCAGCCACAGGAAATAAAAAAAAAGATACAGGAACCAAAGCCAGAGCTGCTCATTTTAAACCAAGGGACAGCTTAACCCATAAACGTATACGATAAGAACTTTTTCAAACTACAAGCCATTCACCACCTGGTATTTCATATAATTCCCATTTTTCTAAAAACCCAACTTATAGAACTCTCATTTACATGCAATATAAAAGTGAAGCTCCATACAAAACACAAATGAGTGCAATTATATATTCATTAAAGTAAACATTCTTAAATGCAACGTGTTTGACATTGTCTTCAAGATAATGGTGCTCATCCACACAGACACTGGCTCACATAACGTAAATATAGATGAAAAATAGGCATTAGTCTATACTCTCCACCTGCAGGAGGACTTATCAGATGGGGTTCGCCCTTTCCACAGCTTAATCATAGAGGCACTATGCAGCAAAGACTGCTGGTGACTATGTAGCATAATAAACTACAGATAGACAATGTCCAGACAGAATAGTTGCAGGCGCAACAGCGCTATCCACTACTCGGAGGATAAGTATGCATGACTGCATGGATGGTATACTAGATTAGCCATTTAAACCATGGGTGCCTTCTGGTCTCCTAAGGGGTGCCATGGCAAAATGCCTAAACCTTGCCCAAAAACTGTATACAAGCCTGCCTTTTAGTTACACAAAGTCAAGGGTTTTCATTGTGTTTCATTGTGCACCATTATGAACCAATGATGTCATTGGTTCATAAGAAAGGACATCGGGCCCCTGCACAGCATCCTTGTTTGTCCCTCCCCTGCCCTTCTCCATCAGCACTGGAGTCACATTAACTGAGTGAGGAAGAGAAACTGAGGGAGAAGAATATTAGTCAGTACCAGTGTGCAAAGGTACATTTATTTTGGAAGAATGAATCAGCTCTAATGTTGGGATCCTATGTGTCTGGATGTTACTGCAATATGTAAAACTATTAGAATAGTTTTTTACATTCAATGATGGGGTGCATCAAGACTGTGGATAATTTTAAAGGGTGCCTTGACCTGAGGCCGGCAATCGCCTGCACTAACATATCATATAGCCGCTTTACCGGTCCGGAATTTGAAATCCCCGTGGCTTTCGCTCCTCTTCTCAAGCGCTGACAGGACGGGCTACGCGGATTCTGATGGTCGCCACCGACCAATTAGAATGCCTCCTATACGTACCTTTATGAGGTATGTATATGAGGTACATTTATGAGATTAAGCCGCGGGGGATTTCTTGTTAAGTGGCTTTACGATGTGTCAGTGTGGAGGATCGCCGGCTTCAGGTACTGCAGGACCAGGTGCGATGGGGAGGGGGTCCAGTGTAAGTTCACCTTACAGATTTTTCTGTAAAGGTGAACTTGCCCTTTAATGGAAAGTAGAAGCAGCATTGTAATGAAGTCATCTGGTCACTGCTTTTTCTTCCTATCAGCAGACAAACCAATTGGCTACTTGTACGTATTTTTTCTCGCATACTTCAGACCCATAAGGTACTATAAAAGGCTGATACCGCTCAAAATCATCTACTTACGTCGCTTAAAAATAGGATTTTTTTATTCACCGTAAAATCCTTTTCTCTGAGTTCATGGACGGACACAGCCTTAATCTTGACAAAGTGGGTATTAGCCTTCCTTCAGGAGCGACTAGACAGAAAGCTGAACAGCCCTGCCCAGGGAGCGGTCCCCTACTGGCTATATCCCCTCAGTCTGCACTAAGCAGATCAGTTTGTCAAAAGCAGTACAAACTTTAAAAAAAAGGGGTGGGTGCTGTATCCGTCCTCAACTCAGAGAAAAGGATTTTACGGTGAGTATAAAAATCCTATTTTCTCTTTTGTTCATGGACGGACACAGCCTTATTCTTGACAAAGCCGTGTCAAAATTGAGGGGTGGGAACAGCATTAAAAACAACTTCGCACCAAACAAACCAGAGCTCCTCAACTGAGGAGTTGCAACTCTAAACAGCCGCCTGCAATACCTTGCGGCTGAAAGAAGCATCCGAAGATTCACTAAACTTTACAAGTTGATGTGTGTGTAAGTGTGAACGGACGACCAGGTCATCACTTTACACACCTGGGAAACCGACGCATGATGTCGGAAAGCCCAAGAGGCACCTCTTGCCCTGGTCGAATGCGTCGTGACAGGAAAGGGAGGCGCCCGACCCTTTATGGCGCAAGCCTGAAACACGATCTGTCGAATCCACCTCGAGATGGTGGCCGATGAGACCGCTGGGCCCTTCTTGGGACCAGCCACCGAAACAAACAGTGAGTCTGAACTCCGGAACGGAGCAGTAACAGACAAGTATACTCTCAGAGCAAGGACAACGTCCAAGGAATGCAACGTCGTCTCCTTAGGATTCGACGGATGAGGACACAAGGATGGCAGGCACCTTGAGGCCATGCCGGTAAAGCCATTGACTGTAAGCAGGATGGCGTATGGGACCTAGCGACAGCAGGTCCTCTCATAGCGGTAGATGCCAAGGGACGTCTGCTATACAAGCCCCACGGAGGTAGTGGAGGGTGGACCGGAGGGGCCCTTCCCGAACCCCTGCACAACGTCTTTCTTGAGATGGAAGGTCAAAACGACCTTAGGAGAAAAAGAAGGCTGCGGACGCAGCGCCAACTTATCCTTGCGGAAGATCAGCTAGGGAGCCTTGCATAACAAGGCTGCCAGCTCAGAACCCGTCTTAACTCACATAACAACCACCAAAAGGACCACTTTCTGAGAAAGTGTCAACAAGGGAATCTCCCTGATGTTCTCAAACGGTGGTTTCTGAGGCACCTAGAGGCCATGCCGTTAAAGCCATTGACTGTAAGCAGGATGGCGTATGGGACCTTGCAACAGCAGGTCCTTTCTTAGCAGTAGACGCTTGGAGGGGCCGCATGCCGAACCCCCTGTACAAACATTCTCACTAGAGAGTGAGCCACCAGGGGTAATTGAAAAAGGACAGCCAGGGCAGATATCTGCCCCTTAATTGTACTTAAGGCAAAAAATTTGGTCCGCCCCACGCTGTAAGAACAGCAGGGCTCTGGAACCATTAAGTACGCCGATGCCACCTCATTTCCTCACAAATGGAAATGTAGGTCTTCCAAGTGCGATGGTAAATCTTCCTAGAGGACGATTTCCGAGCACTCCTCATGGTAGAGATCACAGAGTCTGACAGGCCCCGGTCTCTTAGCACCTGGCTCTCAATAGCCATGCTGTTAAAGCCAGTGACTGTAAAACAGGATGGCGTATGGGACCTTGCGACAGCAGGTCCTTTCTTAGCGGTAGACAACAAGAGGCGGCTGCTATCAGACACACTAGATCGACGTACCAAGGACGCCGAGGCCAATCCAGAGCAATGGGGATCCTTAGAATCCTCTCTGCCTCCAGTCTGCGAAGCAGATGAGGAAGGAGCTTCAGAGGAGGGAAGGCATAGATTAGCCGGTACTGACTCCACGGTGCCACCAACACATCTGTCGCGTCTGCCCATGGGTCTCTTGACCTGGCCACAAACCTCAATATCTTCCCATTGAGTCGAGAAGCCAGGATTTCTACGTCTGGCGTGCCCCATCTTTGGCAAAGGAGCTCCGGGTGTAGAGACCATTCTCCTTGGTCCAGCATCTGGCGACTCCGCCTGCCAGTTTTCCACGCCCAGAATGTATACGGCCGACAGGGCCGGTATGCTCCTCTCTGCCCACCTTAGGATGTGAGCGACCTCCGATGCTGTAGCTGAGCTTCTTGTTCCTCCTTGATGGTTGACATACGTCACCGCCGTAGCGTTGTCGGACTGGATCCTGACTGGACACCCCTGTAGCCTCTGAGACCATGTGGCGAGGCACGGCCTGATGTCCCGGAGTTCCAGGACATAGATCGGCAAGTGGGATTCCTCCGGAGTCCAGCGACCCAGAGTCGACTGGACCCCCCCAGACTCCCCCCCCCCCCCCCCCAACCGGTAATAAGGCTGGCGTCCGTCGTGACCACCATCCAGTAAAAAGGAAGGAACGACTTCCCGGACAGAAGTGCCGGTGATGTCAGCTACCAACTAGGGAGGTCCTAACTAGGTGGCTCACCCGGATTTAACAATCCAGGGAGGAAGGGCACTTGCCCCTTCTGGACAGAATTACCTTCTGTAACACTCGCGTGTGAAATTGCGCATACGGTACCGCCTCGAAGGAGGCTACCATGAGGCCCAGGACTCGCCTGCAAAAGCGGCGCGACGACCAACTTGGGGATGTCAACTGCCGCACCACAGCCTGAAGGGTCTGCAACCTTCCCATAGGGAGAAAAACTTTCGCCTCTGAGGAGTCCAGAATCAACCCCAAATACACTAGGAGTTGAGTCGGTACCAATCCTGACTTCTGAGTGTTCAGCACCCAACCAAAGTATCGGAGGGTCCGACAGGTTATACACACGCTCACCTCTAATTCTGAGCTTGAGTGGCCCTCAGAAGAATATCGTCCAAGTAGCCCACGATAGCGATGCCACGCTGTCTAGGTAGGGCCAGAATCAGGGCGAGCACCTTAGTGAACACCCTCGGTGCCGATGCCAGGCCAAGGGGGAGCCACAACTGGTAGTGGTATTCCCCGGCCGTAAAGCGCAGACATCTCTGATGCCTGGTGCATATGGGGACATGCAAGTATGCGTCCTCAACAGAGCGAACCAACTCCCTCCGGAATTTTTGTAACTTCACAAAGCAATTGAGGGCTCCGAGATCCAAGATTGGATGAACCCCCTCCTTCTTGGTACTACGAACAGATTTGAGTAAAACCCCCGAAACCATTCCTGTACTGAAACAGGAATTACCCCCCCGCCCCCGCGTATTGGCAGGTCTTAAACCGCCCCCTATAGGGCTTCCCGACGAGTCGGCTGATGCTGGCGGTTGGAGGGGAAAAAATTCAACAAAAATAAAAATCTGTTCGGAGGGCAAGAGAGAAACTATCTTGTACCCTGAGGAAACGTCTTCGCAAACCCACCGGTCGGGGATCCGAGATGTCCACCAGGTCGCAAATTCGCGAGACGTCCCCCTACCCGAGAGATGGGTGGGGACAGACCTTTATGCGGACGTAGATTTGTTCGCAGACTAGTCGGGCTTGCGAAACCAGGGACGCTTCTGTCCCTCAGCAGGCGCTTTATCGGCCTGGGATCGTTTACTTGCCGCACTAGGCGGACGAATAAAGCGCTTGTGCCAACGGCGTGGCTCCTTACCCCTTTTGGATTGTGGGAGCAGCATGCTCTTACCCTCCTGTGACATATTTAATAATGTCCTCCAGGGATGCTCCAAAAAAACTGTCGCCCTTAAAGGGCAATTCCATCAGGGCCTTCTTGGAAGATTGGTCCACCGACCAACCCTGTAGCCAGAGCAGACGGCGGAACACCACCGCATCGCTTGAGGCTCTGGACAGCCGAGGAATAGTGTCCAAGGCTGATTTGCAGACAACTTGAGGCCCTGTATCAACTGGTTGGCCATAGCCACCTCGTCCGAGGGAGGCTCATGTGCTTTAAACACATGGAGCAGCATTTTTGCCCCTTCAGTGAGTGTCTGAGACACCAGGGACCCAACCACCATTGGGTGCACAGCCGAGCCATATAGGTAGCGGATTACCGCTTCCGCCTTCCTATCCGCAGGGTCCTTGAAAGCAGGAGCCCTTTCCACTGGAATTGTGGCTACCCTGTTTAATCTGGACCCTGAGGATCCACTATCAGAGGGGAGGTCCAGCTTTTCAGGAGCTCTCCTCCAAAGGGTTACGCACCGCAAACATTTTTGTGGACCAAAAACCTTTTGTGGTTTGTCCCGCTCCTTGTATAAAAGCTGGTCTAGATAAGACGCACAAGGAACACCTTAGCAGTGCGGGCCAGCTTTATGAAACCCGAAAGGGACCGTCGCCTCTGCGTTTCTGCAGGCTCCTCCATATTTAGAGTATCCCGCACCGCGGTGATAAGGTCACCTATCAGAGCCTTATCGCGTGGTGACCCGGAGTCATCCTCACTGTCCGACCGGCCACGGTCCGCATCCTCCGATATGTCAGAACCAGGGCCATGAGCCGTAGCTGGGCGCGGCTTTGCATCAGAGTTGTCCCCAGAAGATGGAGGGGGAGCGGGCACTTTTTGCCCCCCGTGCTCCCACGTGCCATTTCCACCTTGGCAGCAAACCAGGATGCCGACATAGCTTCTGACACAACGGGTGCAGGAGCACCAGATGCCAATTCAGGTGTATCAGGGGGAAAAGCCTCTGCTTCTGATGCCATGCTGACCCATGGACCCGACACAAGGACTCCAGTCAAGGTACCAACAGCCCACCCTCCTAGCTGTCTCAGAGGCGAGGGGTTCCCCTCAGAGGACTCACCACCCTTTAACAGTAGTACGGCTGCCGTCCGCTTCCTAGTAGAGCTGCTTATGTCAGTCTGACCAACTCTGCAGCGTGTGTCTGTAGGCTTGCGCCGTGTAAATGCCGTTTGATCGGCATGGACCACGAGAAAATGGCTGCCGAGCGGCAGATAGAGCCAAAAAAACTATCGCAGGCCACAAAAAACATGACTGCTGAGCGGCACACAGCGTGATCATAAGAAAAATGGCCGCCGAGCGGTAGCTAGAGGCTAAACACAGCGCGGACCACAAGAACATAACCGCCGATGCGGCACACAGTGTGATCATAAGAAAAACGTCCGCCGAGCGGCAGCTAGAGGCCAAACAGCGCAGACCATAACAACATGGGCGCCAGCGCAGAAGAGGCCAAACACAGCATGGATCACAAGAAAAATGGCCGCCGGGCAGCACCTAGAGGCCAGGCACAGCGCGGACCACAAAAACATGGCCACCAGCGCAGAAGAGGCCAAACACAGCATGGATCACAAGAAAAATGGCCGCCGAACAGCAGCTAGAGGCCAAACACAGCGCGGACCACAAGAACATGGCCACCAGCGCATAAGAGGCCAAACGCAGCATAAATCACCAGCAAAATGGTCGCTGACAGCATGGAGCAGAACATACAGGTAAACAAACTTTTTTCATGGCAGCTCATAACATTTATCTAGCGGACGTACATGCACAGTTCCCACACAGGTGGAGCCCCCCCTCCCCAGGTGAAACCCCGCCCCAGCAGCCAGTCTAGCTCAGAGAGCCTAGGGAGGAGGGAAGGAAGGGAAGGGAAGGATAGACCTCTTACTCACCTCTCCAGGAATGCCCAGTAATGTCTTCCTGCCGAAGCAGGGATTACTACTTAACCTTCCCGCGTGGATTGTGCTGGAAGCATCCCAGACAGACCACCTTCCGTATGGTGACGGAGGTGACTGTCGGCCCGGCTGTTGCGACTCGGCCCTATAGACCGGTCCTATGCATGCCCTGGAGCGTATAGCTCATGGCCACACATAGAGCGACGGGCATGTCGTGGACGACCCAGCGCGTAGCTACGGTCGGCACACGCTTGATGGCTGAAACTGGGGAGACTACAAGGATCTTGGATCCAGCCTGTCACCCAGTCGGCAGTTGATTGAAATTTTATTATTTTTATTTTTGTTCCTGTGATCTTCAATCTGAAATAAAATACCTCCAGGCCTATGGGCCCAAAAGGGAGCCATGTCTTCTCCTTAGCTAGGCAGAAAAAAATGATCTGCTTAGTGCAGGCTAAGGGGATATAGCCAGTAGGACCACCCCCTGGGCGGGGCTGTTCAGCTTTGAAGTCAACACTTTCTGCCTAGTCACTCCTGAAGGGAGGCCAATACCCACTTTGTCAAGATTAAGGCTGTGTCCGTCCATGAACGAAAGAGAAAAATAATTTATTTTTTAGCCTAGATAGCAGCTTTAAAGTGCTACTAAACTCATTTTTTTTATTATTATTAAAACAAACATGTTATACTTACCTGCTCTGTGCAATGGTGTTGCTCAGAGCGGCTCCGATCCTCCTCTCCTGGGGCTCCCAGCAGCGATCTTGGCTCCTCCTCTTCTTCTGGCTTCCGCTGGCTATGTGGAGAGGTAGTCCCCGCAACTGTGTGTCTAAGGAGCCTCGTTCCATAGACTTACACAGCAGGACTCGGGTCCGACCCCCACTTCCTCTGATTGACAGCAGCAACAGCCAATGGCTCCTGCTTCTGCTCTAATGCAGTGTAAAAAAGGAAGCAGGGGGAAGAAAAGATTCAGCCCTGCACAGCACTAATCTCTTCTCCCCGCTCTTCCCCTTCACACAGGGAAGGGGGGGGTAGGGCTGGGCGATTTTTTTTTTTCCCCCAAAAAAAATCTGCGATTTTTTTTTTTTATAAAAAAAACTTGATTTACGATTCGATTGTTTTTTTTATTATATTAATTAAAGTGCATCAATAAACAAAATTGCAAAGGCAAACCCTTTCTCTAACTGCAAAGTCAGTGTGCAACAAAGATTGTTAAACATCCAAATTATTAATACTGTATTTGGATTTAGCTAATAAAACAAAAAATCCTGAGGTTACTCTTGGTTGAATTGAACTGTGGCCATGCCTCACTGTGCCCATTCTTCACTGTGCCCGTGTCTCTCTGTGTCTATGCTTCACTGTGCCCAATGCCTCACTGTGCCCAATGCCTCACTGTGCCCGTACCTGATACAGATTTTCATGGGATACGGATTTTACTACTACACTGGCGGCCATTCCAGTATTCAAAAGCCGCGCCTCCTCCTCGTCTGTGATAGGCGGAACACTCAATTTCCCAGCATTCAGTGTTCCGCCTATCATGGACATCCGCTCATCCTCATAACACAGACGAGGATGAGAGGATGTCCGTGATAGGCAGAACACTGCCTGCTGTGAAATTGAGTGTTCCGCCTATCACAGACGAGGACTCGGGAGGCACGGCTTTTGAACACTGCAATGGCCGCCGTCTGTCTGCATGACACGCTGATCAGGTAGGCAGATGGCGCCTTGCGGTTATAGTTAGTGTTACATTACATCTACTCGCGGCGGCTGCGGCGAGTAGATGTAATTGGGGTAACGCCGCCCAGTGCCATTCCGGATACGCCCCCTGCAGCCCTGCTATGGAAACTTTGAAGGGAAAAAAATAATAAAAAATCAATAATAAAAAAAAAAAAATCGATTTTCTTCAAATCTGAATAGATTTGAACTCAAAACTCGATTCAAGAGGGGACACTAAAAAAACTTTCTTTACCATAAAAAAAAGTTTTTTAATGAAGACTTCTGCCTGGTAGAGTAGAGGATGTCAATTTATCTGTACCCAGTTTTGCCACAAAAAGTTAATCCAGCTCTGAGTTAGCCTCGTCTTTTTACAGTAAGATAAAAAAAAAAAAAACGACAGATAAGTTTGTGTCTCCACATTCCCCACTGCTGTGACTGACATCTGATTTCTTTATCTCATGAACGAGCATGAAAGCAAAGAGTGTTACAATTCTAGCTTCACATCCCTCCTTTCTTCTCCAGCTCTCCCAGGATTGGCTGCTCCACACCTCAGCATGATTGGGAATGCTGAAGTCATGTGGTGTCTTTCCTGAGTTTTGACTGGTTGTTACTCATCATGGGGCGTGATCAGTGTGACTGAGGAGGATATTCATAGTGCAATCAGTTCCCAGAGCCAGCAGAAAGACTAGGAGTGTAGAGGTGGGCGGGGAGTCATGACTGCCCACCGAGCTCATGCAAACAGACCCATCCACCCACCGATTTCAGAGTTTTGCGGGGGCTCCTACCGCTGAAGGGGGTGACATTTGCAAGGTAGGGATACATGCAGGAGGCTTGCATGTACATACTGGCTTGCATGAGTACACCCCTCACATTTTTGTAAATATTTTATTATATCTTTTCATGTGACAACACTGAAGAAATTACACTTTGCTACAATGTAAAGTAGTGAGTGTACAGCTTGTATAACAATGTAAATTTGCTGTCCCCTCAAAATAACTGATGTCACGGCCATTAAATGTCTAAACCGATGGCAACAAAAGTGAGTACACCCCTAAGTGAAAATGTCCGAATTGGGCCAAATTGGCCATTTCCCCTCCCCGGTGTCATGTGACTCATTAGTGTTACAAGGTCTCAGGTGTGAATGGGGAGCAGGTGTGTTAAATTTGGTGTGTTATCGCTCTCACTCTCTCATACTAGTCACTGGAAGTTCAACATGGCACCTCATGACAAAGAACTCTGAGGATCCGAAAAAAAGAATAGTTGCTCTACATAAAGTTGGCCTAGGCTATAAAAAGATTCCCAAGACCGTGAAACTGAGCTGCAGAATGGTAGCCAAGACCATACAGCGGTTTAACAAAACAGGTTCCACTCAAAACAGGCCTCGCCATGGGCGACCAAAGAAGTTGAGTGCACAAGCTTAGCGTCATATCCAGAGGTTGTCTTTGGGAAATATATGTATGAGTGCTGCCAGCATTGCTGCAGAGGTTGAAGGGGTGGGGAATCAGCCTGTTCGTGCTCAGACCATATGCCGCACACTACATCAAATTGGTCTGCGTGGCTGTTGTCCCAGAAGGAAGCCTCTTCTAAAGATGATGCACAAGAAAGCCCACAGTCAGTTTGCTGAAGACAAGCAGACTAAGGACATGGATTACTGGAACCATGTCCTGTGGTCTGATGAGACCAAGATAAACTTATTTGGTACAGATGGTGTCAAGCGTGTGTGGCGGCAACCAGGTGAGGAGTACAAAGACAAGTGTGTCTTGCCTACAGTCAAGCATGTTGGTAGGAGTGTCATGGTCTGGGGCTGCATGAGTGCTGCCGACACTGGGGAGCTACAGTTCATTGAGGGAACCATGAATGCCAACATGTACTGCGACATACTGAAGCAGAGCATGATCACCCGCCTTTAGAGACTGCGCCGCAGGGCAGTATTCCAACATAACAACCCCAAACACACCTCCAAGACGACCACTGGCTTGCTAAAGAAGCCGAGGGTAAAGGTGATAGACAAGCCAAGCATTTCTCCAGACCTAAACCCTATTGAACATCCGTAGGGCATCCTCGAACAGAAGGTGGTGTATCGCAAGGTCTCCAACATCCACCAGCTCCATGATGTGGTCATGGAGGAGTGGAAGAGGACTCCAGTGGCAACCTGTGAAGCTCTGGTGAACTCTATGCCCAAGATGATTAAGGCAGTGCTGGAAAATAATGGTGTCCACACAAAATATTGACACTTTGGGCCCAATTTGGACATGTTCACTTAGGAGCATTCTCACTTTTGTTGCGAGCGGTTTACACAATAATGGCTGTGTGTTGAGTTATTTTGGAGGGGACAGCAAATTTACACACTGTCATACAAGCTGTACACTCCCTAGTTGTCGTCACATGAAAAGATATAAAATATTTACAAAAAAATTAGGGTGTACTCACTTTTGTGAGATCCTGTAAATATACACATTAATACTGTGCCATTAGTTTATACTGGGTGAGTGGTGGGTTTGCATCCATTTCATTGCAAGCAATGCAGTAACCACTTACGGACCGCCGCACGCCGATATACATTGGCTGTTTAAAGAGGGATATCTGTTATGGCAGCAGCTAGCTGCCATAACCCAGGTATCCTCTTCTTCAGCCGGTGGTCCGGTTTCCGTTAATGGTGGTCTCTGTGGGAGGGTCGCTGCGAGATCACTTATCGGCGCCGCTCTCCCGTGCCTTCCGCCGCTTACCGAAACCATCGGCAGCGGCGGAGGCGATCGGGTCCTTCTGGTGGCTGGGTATGGAGATGACTGAGGGGAAGATGGTCCCCACCCGTCTCCATACCATAGCAGGGTGGAGGCAATGTCAAAACGTCACTTCTGCCCATAGCTCTTAAAAGGGACATTATTTATTATTTTTTTTATTGCATTTTAGTGTAAATATGAGATCTGAGGTCTTTTTGACTGCAGATCTCATATTTAAGAGGACCTGTCATGCTTTTTTTCTATTACAAGGGATGTTTACATTCCTTTTAATGGGAATAAAAGTGACACACTTTTTTTTTTTAAAGAAGTGTAAAAAAATAAAAAAGGTAAAATTAATATATATTTTTTTAAATGCGCCCTGTCCCGCCAAGCTCGCGTGCAGAAGCGAACGCATACGTGAGCAGCGCCCACATGTGAGGTATCGCCGTGATCGGTAGAGCGAGAGCAATAATTCTAGCCCTAGACCTCCTTTAACTCAAAACATGCAACCTGTAGAATTTTTTAAATGCCGTCTTTGGAGATTAAGGGTAAAAGTTTGTTGCCATTCCATGAGCGGGCGCAATTTTGAAGCATGACATGTTGGGGCATGTTGGGTATCAATTTACTTGGCGTAACATTATTCTTTCACAATATTAAAAAAAATTGGGCTAACTTCACTGTTGTCTTATTTAATTCTAAAAAGTGTATTTTTTTTTTAAAAAGTGTGCTTGCAAGACCGCTGCGCAAATACGGTGTGACAAAGTATTGCAACGACCGCCATTTTATTCTCTAAGGTGTTAGAATTTTTTTTTAGAATGTTTGGGGGTTCCAAGTAATTTTCTAGCAAAAATAAATGTTTTTAACTTGTAAACAACAAATCTCACTATGTGCAATTTCTGCATTATATACATTGTTATATAGGAGGTATCCTTTCCACCTGGGAAATATATAAAAATGTGTAAAGATCACATGGAAAAAATGCATGCATTTTAAATTGCCAAGGCATGATTCAACTGGTAAAACCTGAGAGTTATCAGGGTCATTAATTAGCTGGAACACTATCTTTGCATACAAGTGGGAATATGCTTTTTTTTTTTTGGATGAGACTGAAGAACCACATTAAATATAGTTTGTAGTAGTAGTAGAAAGCTGCATCACAATTGCACACAAAAAAAAGCTAAAAGAAAGCTAAAGAAAGCTAAAGAAAGCTTTCATCAGCAGTGAATAACAGCCCAATATCTAGGATAAACCTGCAAGTAATTATACATGGCTTTTACTGTGCTAATTTATAGCTTACCACTTTTTGAGCAATCCACAGGACAGAAAATCCTTTAAACTGGCACAATTACAAACCAACGAATAATAAAAAAAACAACAATAATTAGCTACAGGGGAGTTCTAATTCCTGAGGATTTGTGTGGTGGCAGACACAAGAAACTTATTAGCAAGATGTGTAATTGTCTTTACTTATTGCCTCCTGGAGTAGATTTGTATTTCTTTAGGGTTTGTCGAATACCAATACACAGGCATCAGTATGGCAAGTCAGTCCGCCAATGTTCATACTATCATGACATAGCCACAGGCCTAGAAATTACAATTGTAGCATTACTTATGCAAATGCAGTTGGATGAGAAGTAATCTGTTAAAACCAAGTGAAAACATTAGTTTTCTAATATAAAAGTTGACCATTATTGTTAAGCCTAGTACAAACCACTAGTTTTCTTGAACAGCCCTTGTACCAACAATTTCAATGTTAGTACAGCAATCTCCCCTGCTGTGCTATTGTGTTCCACTAGGGGGACACCAGCCGACATTCAGCCCGTGTGTACTAGGGTTTAAGCAAACATTTCAATTACTCCAGTCATGCAGAAAAATATTTCATTTTCTATTTATAAAAAATGAATTTTATTACTCAAGTGGCTGCATTACAACACGTGGCTAAAAGATTGTTCCTTTTAAAGAGGTTATAAATCTTAGAAAATATATCTCTCCTCCCACCCCTAAAAAAAAAAAAAAAAAAAAAGGGAAGACAAAGGCATAATGAGCTAGTATGCATTGCATACTAGCTCATTATGAAATATTTCAATTAAAACGAAGCTGTTGCAGTGGTCCCCACACACTGCTGTCACGGCCGTCATCTTTCCTGGAGCTTCTTCCGGGTTTGCGGGCTCCAGCGCTGTGATTGGCCAGAGTCGCGATGACGTCACTACTGCATATGCGTGTGGGAGCCGGCATTTACGGCACAGGCTCGGAAGGAACAGCACCCCTGGGCCATTCCTTCAGAGCGCATGCGCCAGTGATATCACTGGCTGTATTCACTGGAAATATCGCCTAAACTGTACATGTTTAGGAGATATTTTCAATACCTAGAGGTAAGCCTTATTATAGGCTTACCTCTAGGTAAACGTTTGCAGAGGACGTTTACTTCCTCTTTAGTAGAGAAGAGGAACTGGCCATTTAGTCAGAGACTGACGCAAATGCTCATTCTCTAGAGCAGGGATGCCCAACCTTTTGAAGAGTGAGGGCCATTTAAGCGAATTGGTAACTAGGGATGAGCTTCGCGTTCGACTCGAACATCGGCTGTTCGCCGAATTCCGAACATTATGGGCCGTTCGCGCCAAATTCGAGTGCCGCATCACGGCCCATAATTCACTGCGGCATCGCAGTGCATTGCTGGCTGATGATTGGCCAAGCATGCACTATGACCCACATACTTTGGGCAGAGTGCGCAAAAAACGGAGAGCCATAATTGGCCAAAGCCAGGGTGGCTTTGGCCAATTATGCCTCAGGGGATTTAGTACACGCCCCACACTATATAAGGCGGCCTGGAAGTCGGCCTTGTGTAGTGTGTTGCAGTGTTGGTTAAAATACAGACGGAGAGAGAGAGATAGTGTATTTTGATTTGAGTTAGATAGAGCAGGCAGGCGAGTCAGTTAGCTGCAGTTACAGTGTGTAGAGGATATATATGCATCCTAGGTGTTGTATTTATATTGATACACTGTATTCAGTTTAGCTAGATCCGTTACTGTTATTCTCTATACTGTGGCAGGCAGGTGATTGTGCTAGCTGCAGTGTTTCACTTAGTGTATTGTGTCCTTTGCATAGCGTTCACCTAAAGCTTACCTGAATACAATTAGTGGTGTTCTCATAATAAAACCACAGGCAGGGAGCTGCATTCAGCTCATTTAGTGTACTGCAGTACTTCTGTCCTTTGCACACCGTTCACTTACAGGAAACTGAATACAATTTGTGGTGTTCACATAAGAAAACCACAGGCAGAGAGCTACAAGTACCGTATTTATCGGCGTATAACACGCACACCAACTTTAAGAGGGAAGTTTCAGGAAAAAAAACTTTCCACAGCCCCCTGCGTATAACACGCAGGCACAGTTTACCCTCTATTTTCAGGGTAAAAAAGTGAGTGTTATACGCCAATAAATACAGTATTGTCCTCTGCACAGTGTTCACCTAAAACTAACTGAAGACAATTGCTCCTTTTCTCATACCAATACCACACCAGGCAGTTGATTCTGATAGCGGCATTATAATTCAGTACAGAGAACATACATTATATATATATATATATATATATATATATATATATATATATATACACATACATGTACACACATACATGTATACACACACACACACACATCCACACACATCCCCCACCTTTGTGCAGCTACATCTCACTGCAGGCCATTAGTATGTCTGGAAGGCAAACAAGGAGAGGCAGACAGTCACAATGCAATAAAAGAGGGCACGCAGGCTCTGTGTCTAGAGGCAACAGTGCTGGTCATGGACACGGTGCATCCTCATCAGCACGTGGCCGTGGGACATGCCTGTCCTTTTCGGCAGCTGGCCATGTTAAGCCGCAACATGCTCAAGACTTGGTAGAGTGGATGACCAAGCCATCCACATCCTCCTCATCCTCTCTCACCCAGGCTCAGGGTACTATGTCTGGCAAAGCAGCTGCCAAAGCGGCCTCTTCCCTCGGCTCAATGGCATCAGTCACTCCGTCCCTAGCCCCATGTCCTCCTGAGGAGTCCCCCGAACTGTTTGACCACAGTGTTGGGTACATGCTCCAGGAGTATGCCCAGCATTTTGAAGGCTCCGATGATGGAACCCAGCTAAAGGAAGGCAGTAACGTGAGCCCAGAGAGAGAGGGGGTAGTAACGTGAGCCCAGAGAGAGAGGGGTGCCCAACAAGGACAGCTATCTGGCAGTCATGTTCCCCCAGCTGCAGCATACTGCCAGATTTGCACCAGTGATGAGGAGGGAGGGGATGATGAGGTCACTGACTCCACGTGGGTGCCTGATAGGAGGGAGGAGGAGGAGCCACATCAACGAGGCAGGATGCCCTCCAGGGGCCAGCTTAAGGGCAGCACACCGACTGCATCACACCGCAGACCTCCGCATGTGCAGGGCGCTGCTGTCTCTGCGCGTTATTCCAAAAGTTCTTTGGTGTGGGCCTTTTTTCAGACATGTGCAGCAAATCGCACCTTTGCCATTTGCAACATATGTCTGAAGCGTATCTCGCGTGCCAAAACATCAGCCGCTTGGGCACCACGTGCTTGACCAGACATGTGTCGACCTGCCATGCAGTTCGTTGGCAAGCGTACATAAAAGACCCACACCAAAGAACAAAGCGGACCTCTCCTTCCTCCTCATCAGCTGGGATCTCCAACCCCACTATACCTTCAGTCCTCTCTGAAACCTGCACTGAGAGGAATGAAGGTGTAGAATTAGGTTTGTCACAGCCAAGTACTTGCGGGCAATCTGCTATTGGTACACCGACATCAGATTGTACCAGGCAAATTTCCCTGCCCCAGCTGCTGCACCGCCAAAAAAGTTTGCTCCCAGCCATCCACATGCCCGGTTGAATGCTAGCTTGGCTAAATTGCTAGCACTTCAACTGCTGCCTTTTCAGTTGGTAGACTCTGCCCCCTTCTGTGAGTTTATGGAATGTGCGGTTCCTCGGTGGCAGGTTACCAAACGCCACTTTTTCTCACGGAAGGAGATTCCGGCTCTCTACCGGCATGTGGAAAGCAATGTCTTGGCCTCTCTGGACAGGGCGAGTCAGCGGTAAGGTGCATATTACCGCTGACTCATGGTCCAGCAGGCATGGACAGGGACGTTACCCATCTTTCACTGCGCATTGGGCGACTCTGCTGGCAGCTGGGAAGGATGCAGGACAAGGTGCAGCATTGTTGGAGGTTGTTCCTCCACCACGCCTCCAAAATGTTAATACTGATGATTCTGACACACCTCTCTCCTCCACCCACTCTTCTTCCTCCATGGCCTCTTCCTGTGCTTTGTCCTCGGAACCAGCGGTGCTCCGTAGGCGTTCAAGGGGCTACGCAAGCAAAAAGATGCCATGCGGTGCTTGAGCTGGTGTGCTTGGGGGACAGGAACCACACTGGGGCAGAGATTCTGTCAGCTCTGCAGGGGCAGGCTCAGAGGTGGTTGACGCCACGCCAGTTTAAGCCAGGAAAGGTGGTTTGCGACAATGGCACCAACCTCCTCTCCGCCCTCAGACAGGGGACAACTGACCCATGTGCCCTGTTTGGCTCACGTCCTTAACTTGGTGGTGCAGCGGTTCTTGGGCAGGTACCCGGGGTTACAGGAGGTCCTGAAGCAGGCCAGGAAACTCTGTGGGCATTTCCGCCGGTCATATAATGCCAGTGCTCGGCTGGCTGAGCTGAAAAAGGATTACAACCTGCCCAAGAACCGCCTAATCTGACATGCCCACCAGCATGCGGCTGCACACGCAGCAGAGGGCCATCAATGAGTATCTGTTGCAATATGGCACCAGGACAGGGTCAGGGGAGCTTGGATTTTTTCCCCACGCCAGTGGGCCATGATCAGGGATGTATGCACTGTCCTGGCACCATTTGAGAAGGCCACGAGGATGGTGAGCAGTGACAGTGCATACATCAGTGACGCTGTCCCTCTTGTCCACCTGTTGGAGCACATGCTGCGTGGAATAATGGACAGGGCACTTGAGGCAGAACAGAGGAGGACTTCCTTACCTCCCAAGGCCCCCTTTAACCAGACGGGGGGGGAGGAGGAGGAGGGAGGAGGGAGGGAGGATTGTGTCAGCATGGGGTGGAGCCTAGCACTCAGCATCAGTCTTCAAGGGATCAATTACAGTCCCAAGACACCCATGAACTTGTACGTGGCTGGGAGGAGGTGGCTGTGGATCATGTCGTCCTGAGTGACCCAGAGGACTCTGGACCAAATGCCTCAGCAAACCTTTGCTGCATGGCCTCCCTGATCCTGCAAAGCCTGCGGAGGGATCCTCGTATTCGTGCAATCAAGGAGAGGGATCATTTCTGGCTGGCAACCCTCCTTGATCCACATTACAAGGGTAAGGTTGCGGACCTTATCTTGCCGTCGCAGAGGATGAAGCATCTTCGGGAGGTCTTGCAGAAAGGTCTGTGCAACGCGTTCCCAGAGACTGGGAGGTTACAAATTCCTGGTCCTGGACAACGTGTTGTGAGGCTTTGGTCAGTCAAAGAAGGAGCGGTGGAGAAGGTGGCCGTCCGACCGATGCGTTCAGACAATTTTTTAGTACGCAGCCCCGATGTATGATCGGTTCCAGCAACCATCGCCAGGTTTACATGGTGCAGGAATACCTAGGGGAAAGATCAGACTTGGACACTTTTGCCACCGAAAAGCCTCGGTTACTGGGTCTTGAGGATGGATCACTGGCCAGAGATTGCATAGTATGCAAGTGAGCTACTGGCCTGTCCTGCATCCAGCGTTCTTTCGGAACGCACATTCAGTGCTGCTGGAGGCTTTGTAACCGATCACAGGGTGCGCCTGTAAACCGACTCGGTCGATCGACTGACCTTCATAAAAATGAATCAGTCTTGGATCACCACCAGCTACCAAGCACCTGATGCTGATGTAACCGAAATTTTTTTTTGGAAATGTCAGATCCCTTCAAGACTGCCTATGCCGAGTGACTATCCTGTTATGCCAAGTGACTATCCTCTCTTTCTTTCTGTTCTGGGCACCGCCACCAGTGGCTAAGGCCCAATTTTTCTGCCCCTGTTTAACAGGGGTGTGTAATTACAATACTTTGCAGCAGGGCTGATTGCTGCGCTCCAAGTACAGTATCTGTGAAGGGTTGCAGTGTTGTGGCACCAGTGCCTAAGGCCCAATTTTTATGCCCCTGTTCAACAGGGGTATGCAATTACAATTCTTGATCTAATATTTCACAGCTGGGCCCATTCCTGCGCCCACCAAGAGTAACTGTGAGGACTAATGCGGCGTACACACGATCGTTTTTCATGCCGTTAAAAATGCCATTTTTTAAAATGGCCATTAAAACCGATCGTGTGTATGCTCCAGAGCATTTTTAACGGCGTGAAAAACGGCCATTAAAAATTTCGAACATGCTCTATTTCTTTCTCGTACATCACGGGACACAGAGCGACATAGTCATTACTAATGGGTTATATAGATACCTTCAGGTGCTGGCACTGGCAACTTCCAAAACCGGAAGTACCCTCCCCTATATAAGCCCCTCCCATCCGGGAGCACCTCAGTTTTTTTGCCAGTGTCTAAGGTGTTGGCCAAGAAGTAACGTGTTTTTTCACTGAGCTTGCGTACAGGTTCTTTTGGGCCTCAGTAAGCTATTCCGGATCCGACCAAAAAAGCTTCATAGCTAAACGGTCGGTACCCGGGCCTTGCAAGAGAAGAGCAAGGTTTTGCCTGTAATGCCTCTCTTAGGAGGGCTGGACCCTGGGATCCAGAGCTCTGGTCATACCCACGACCAAGATGTTTTCTGTGCAGGGTGCTATACAGGTCCAGGGGAGTGGAATCCTTGGGAACCCGGTTCCTGAAGGTTTGATTACAATGCCTGCCGTGATAGGTGAAGTTTGGGCTTCTGTGGACCAAACAGAGTCCTGCGGCGAGGAAAAGGTAAGTGGGGGCCCTCAGGAACTTGGTTCTATTGAGGGACCCCCAAGCCTATTTTGTCTTTCTGCCTGTTACCTAAGGTATTCCCGCTAATATTCTGTGTATGCCTGTACTACTGAGAAAATGTAACAATTTTAATAGTAGGCAAGAAAAAAAAAAAAAAAAAAAAAAAGTAAGACCGCGGTACCTGTGTTAGACACTAGAGGCCGCTATGGTTCTTTTTCTTGTAATGTGGATTTTTTTCTTCCAGAATCAAATCCAGGCAGTTGGTATGTTCTCTCCTGGGAAGCTGTCTCCTCTGCCCTGTTGCTGCGCTCATCCATCCCCAGGCCCTGCGGCAAAGGGACCCTGGCTCCCATCTAGCTCCTTATTGTTTTCAAAAAAGGCGCCGAAGGCGCACGTGCCCGCGTGTGTGCGCGGGCACGCGCCTCTATATATAGAGGCGATCTGGAAAAAGGGCCGGAGCGGGTGGATGACGCTCAGGTGTGCGCCGTGGCACTACTGCGCATGTGCGGGCGTCCAGCGTGTTTTAAAGCACATTATAGCTGGCTATTGAAGTGCACAGACAGAGCTAGCAACAGTATAAAGGCACACAGAGGCGGTTGATGCAGGCATCCCCTAGAAAGGCACTTTAGTAGACACCAACTGTTATATAGCAGCAATTGTGCTAGACTATTCTCAGTAAAAGTGGTGTATTACGGCTGGAATACCTCAGCTTTAGGCTTAGGAATATGCCGTCCAGAAGCTCCGGAACTGAATCTTCCAGGAAGCGAAGGAGGTCTCATCGGGCTCTGAGGATCTTGGGCATGCTTCTGCTGCACCAGTCTCCCCTGAAGTTCAGAGGTAAGTGACCGTAGAGACCCCGCAGGGGTACTTGGTACTGTGGCTGTCCTCAGTTCACCTGCTCCTGTGTATGTAACAGAGGAGGTTTTTTCCTCAGCTCTGGGAGGATTAGAGAGAGATTGTCAACATTGATCGCTGCCTCCCTGTCAGGGAAAGCACGCCCGATCTCCGTCTCCTCCTTCTGAGTGCCTGTTAGCAGAGCAACAGTCCCATACAGGGATCGACCTGCCTGAAGGGGATCAGGATGAGGTTGATTCTGTTATAGAGGAATCAACAGTGGGGGAACCTTTTCTCAGCATCTCAAGCTGAAAGATTATGGGTTCAGTCTTTGACTAACATGGTCGGATCAGCATTTAAAAATGCACCTTGCGGAACCATCAACCACTACTGTATCCTCGTTGGGGTCGCTAGAAGCCCCCAGACTGTGTGTTCTTTTCCACTTCACCCTTTACTGAAAGGGCTCATTTACCAGGATTGGGAACGTCCTGAGAAAATATTTATTCCCCCAAGAGATTTCCGGTGGTCTATCCCATGGAGGATAAGTTCATCAAAAAATGGAAGGTCCCTACAGTGGACGCAGCCATCTCTTGTATGTATAAATCACTGACATGTCCAGTGGATAATGTCCAAATGTTCAAGAACCCAATAGATAAGATTGGAGTCCTTATGAAAGTCTGCTTCTTTCTACAGCAAGCTTGGTGACACAACCAGCAGTAAGGTCTGCTAAGCAGTGAAGGATCAGTTGAAACAGGTCTTGAGGGACTTGACAGATCAGCAGGCCTTGCCCTAGCTGATCTACCTAGAGCCTTAGGTTTTGCGGTTGACGCCATAAAGGGTTCAGTCCATCAGGCCTCCCGCCTTACGCTGTCTATAGTACATATGCGTAGGCTTCTATGGCTCAAAAACTGGTCTGCTGAAGCTCCCTGTAAAGAATGGCTGGTTAGCGTCCCATTTCATGGTGAACGCTTATTCAGGGAAAACCTGGACAAATATATCCAGAAAATTTCCAGCGGTAAAAATACGCTCTTGCCGGTTAAAAACAGAGTTAGAGGTCCCTCTTTAAGAGGCCTGCTTCTCCAGTCCCTGGGGCATCGGCTGTGTAACAGTTCCGACGGCCTCCTCAGTCAATTCCCGGGGGTAAAAAACAGGGACAATAGCAGGGTAATGAGAAACCCTGGGTCAGGGGAGGTACAAAACCTCCCCCAAAGTTACATTCATTAAAGGGTTGCCCCCACTCAGTCGGGTGGGGGGAGGACTCCAGTTGTTCGCAAGAGACCTGGCGGGACACGATCAAAACAGATAGGTGCTCTCCGCAGTATGTTTGGGATACAGTTTGGAGTTAAAAGACTCTCCTCCTTCCCATTTTTGAGGTCACACGTGCCAAGGGATCCCCGGAAGAGAGAGTCCCTCCTGTTGGCACTAGAACAACTATTGCTCCAAGGAGTAATTATGGAGGTTCCCCTGGAAGAATGAGGGTTCGGGTTTTACTCAAACCTCTTTACAGTCCCGAAGCAAACGCGAATGGGAGGCCCATATTAATTCTAAAAGGGCTAAACAAATTCCTGTATATCAGGACTTTCCGATGGAGTTGATCCGATCGATGGCCACTGCCCTACAAGGGGAGGATTGGTTAGCCGCGATCGACATCAAAGATGCTTATTTGCACATTCCCATCTTTCCAGTCCACCAAAAATTTCTACGCTTTGCAGTAGAAGGGCGCCATTTTCAGTTCAGAGCCTTACCTTTCGGTCTGGCCACAGCACCACGAGTGTTTACAAAAATTCTGGCCCTTTATTGGCCAATCTAAGAGCACAAGGTGTAATGATAATGGCATATCTAGAGGACTTGTTGCTGATAGACCACTCAGTGAAAAAAACTAGACGTGGTCGTTCACAAGACAATCAAGTATCTGGAATCTCACGGTTGGATTATCAACCGAGACAAGTCAGCCCTAAAAACCAGTCAAAAGTCTGGAATACTTGGGGCTAAGGTTGGATTCAGGCCAGAGAAAAATATTCTTGCCTCGAGGAAAGGTGTTGTCTTTGAAAGATTTGATCCACTTAGTGGGTACAAAAAGACAGCCGTCCATACGCCTGTGCATGAGGCTGCTGGGAAAAATGGTGGCATCATTTGAAGCAGTACCCTACGGTCAATTCCATTCAAGGAATTTGCAAGGGGCCATACTGTCAGCCTGGAACAAAAAAGTTCAGGCCCTAGACTTACAATGTCCTTGTCCCCTTCCATTCGCAAGAGCCTCCGTTGGCGGTTGGTTCCCCAGAATCTGGAAAAAGGGAAATCCTTCAGTCCAATTTCTTGGAAGGTGGTCACTACAGATGCCAGCCTTATAGGCTGGGGAGCATTACTGGAGCAATGGTCTCTCCAGGGCAGATGGTCGGATGCAGAAAAGGCCCTGCCCATCAATCTCTTAGAGATACGAGCAGCCGGTATGCCCTAGTAGCATGGACATCCAAACTCCAAGGGTCCCCTGTCAGAATTCAATCAGACAATGCCACAGCAGTGGCATATATCAATCATCAGGGGGGCACCAGGAGTCGTGCAGCCCAGAGGGAAGTAAATTACATCCTGAAATGGGCAGAAAGATATGTCCCAGCCATATCTGCGGTATTCATTCCAGGAGTGGAGAATTGGAAGGCGGACTTTCTAAGTCGCCAGCAATTATGCCCAGAGGAATGGTCCCTAAACCCCGAGGTTTTCTGGACAATATGTCAGCGGTGGGGAACATCGGATGTAGATCTTCTAGCATCCAGATTCAACGCAAAGGTGGACAGGTTTGTCTCTCGGACAAGGGATCCCCTAGCTTGCGGCTCGGATGCCCTAGTGTTCCCTTGGGATCAGTTCAAGCTGATATATGCATTCACACCGCCACAATGATTACCTCGATTACTCCGCAGAATCAGGGTAGAAAAGAAACCAGTGATTCTGGTGGCTCCAGCGTGGCCCCGAAGAGCATGGTACGCGGAGATTGTAAAGATGTCTGTGGGGAGTCCTTAGACCCTCCCACATCGTCCGGACCTGCTTTCGCAAGGACCAATATACCACCCTTCCTTACCAGCCCTAGGTTTGACGGCCTGGCTATTGAAGCCCACATTCTAAAAAAGAGAGGGCTCTCTAATTCTGTGGTATCTACCATGATCAATGCCAGGAAGCCGGTATCCAGGCAGATCTACTATAGAATCTAGAAGGCGTACATCGCCTGGTGTGAGGCCAAGAAATGGCATCCACGTAAATACGTAATAGGTAGGATTCTGGACTTCCTACAATGGGCTGTAGATAGGAAGCTTGCCTTGAGTACTATCAAGGGTCAGATTTCGGCCTTGTCAATATTTTTTCAAAGGCCCTTGGCTTCGCATTCACTAGTCAAAGCCTTTATACAAGGAGTGATGCGTATTAGTCCTCCGGTTAATATTCCCATATGTCCATGGGATCTAAACTTGGTTCTGTCGGTTCTACAGAAACAACCATTTGAACCATTACAGCATATTTCTTTGGTTCTTCTCACCAGGAAATTGATTTTTCTAGTAGCCATTTGTTCGGCTAAAAGAGTGTCGGAATTAGCAGCTATGTCCTGTAAGGAGCCATATCTGGTTATTCATAAGGACAGAGTAGTGTTACGTCCTCATCCAGCCTTTCTTCCTAAGGTGGTATCAAGGTTTCATTTGAACCAAGATGTGGTTCTTCCTTCTTTTTTCCCCAAACCTACTTCGGTAGAGGAAAAGTTATTGCATTCTTTGGATGTAGTAAGAGCAGTTAAAGCTTATCTAAAAGCCACTGCTCAGATTCGCAGAACGGATACTTTGTTTATTCTGCCAGAAGGCCCCAGAAAGGGTCAGGCAGCATCAAAATCTACTTTAGCCAAGTGAATTCGACAGGTCATAATGCAAGCCTATGGCTTGAGAAGGAGACCGCCTCCGTTCAAAGTTAGAGCGCACTCCACGAGAGCAGTTGGAACTTCATGGGCAGTGCATCACCAGGCCTCTCTGGCTCAAATCTGTAAGGCCGCAACATGGTCTTCAGTACACACGTTTACTAGGTTCTACCAGGTGGACGTTAGAAGTCAGGAGGATGTCGCCTTTGGGCGCAGTGTGTTGCAGGCCGCAAAAGATCCTCATGTCTGATAGCGCTCAGCTTATGTATGGTGTATCCCCCCCCCCTTGTTGGGCATTGTTTAGGACATCCCATTAGTAATGACTATGTCGCTCTGTGTCCCGTGATGTACGAGAAAGAAAATAGGATTTTTATAACAGCTTACCTGTAAAATCCTTTTCTTGGAGTACATCACGGGACACAGAGCTCCCACCCCTCTTTAGGGACACTTATTGCTTTGCTACAAAACTGAGGTGCTCCCGGATGGGAGGGGCTTATATAGGGGAGGGTACTTCCGGTTTTGGAAGTTGCCAGTGCCAGCACCTGAAGGTATCTATATAACCCATTAGTAATGACTATGTCGCTCTGTGTCCCGTGATGTACTCCAAGAAAAGGATTTTACAGGTAAGCTGTTATAAAAATCCTATTTTTTTCACGTCGTTTTTCATGACTTTTTTTTTTTTAACGACGTGAAAAACGATAGTGTGTATGCTTTTACGAGGGGAAAAAAACGTGCATGCTCAGAATCAAGTATGAGACGGGAGCGCTCGTTCTGGTAAAACTAGCGTTCGTAATGGAGATAGCACATTTGTCACGCTGTAACGGACTGAAAAGCACAAGGCTGAAAAGCGCGAATCGCCACTCAACAAAGTTTACTAACATGAAGGGTGGCGCCATTCGAATGGAACTTCCCCTTTATAGTGCTGTCGTACGTGTTGTACGTCACTGCGCTTTGCTCGAGCGTTTTTTTTAATGATCGTGTGGATGCAAGACAGGCTTGAGAGGAAACATGAAAAAAAAAACGACGAGAAAAATGTTGATTAAAAAAATGGCATGAAAAACAATCGTGTGTACGCCGCATTAGTGTTGTGGCACCAGCACCACCACCAAAGGCCCAATTTTTCCTACCACTGTTCCAACAATGGCATGTAATTACAATTCTTGATATAATAGTTCACAGCAGGCTACCAATAGTAGCTGTGAGGGCTTACAGTGTTGTGGCAACACCAACACCTAATGCCGCGTACACACGATCATTTTTCCCGTCGGGAAAAATGAAATTTTTTCCTTTGGACGAGAAAAACGATCGTCTGTGGGCTTTTTGCCGTTTTTCCCGTCGGGAAAAACGGCATTAATCACGATGAGAAAAATTAGAACATGTTTTTTCCAGCATTTTTTTCCGCGGCAGTGTTCCCATAGGGAAACACTGCCACGGAGCCCACACACGGTCGTTTTTCTCGACAAAGAAAAAAAAGACGGGAAAAACGGTCGTGTGTGGGGGAACATGCCGTTCCCTCGTTTTTCATTTTTTTTTCATGTCGTGATTCACGGCGGTGTTTTCACCGCCGTGAATCACGATCGTGTGTACGCGGCATAAGAGCCAAATTCCTGCAGAGTACCGTATATACTCGAGTATAAGCAGAGTTTTTTTGTGTCATTTTGTGCAGGGACAGTTCTAAACACGGGAAACACGTGCCACTTCACAGGCATACTTTAGACACCCCCAGGTACGATATTTAAAGGAATATTTCACTTTTTTTTTCACTTTAAGCATCAATAAAAAATAACTGCTCCCGAAAAAACTGCAGTTTTTAAAACTTTTTTTTTTGTATTGATACATGTCCCCTGGAGCAGGACCCGGGTCCTCAAACCCTTTCTAGGACACCAACTTGCATATTAGCCTTGATAATTAGCACTTTGGATTTCGAACGTTCGAGTCCACTGTATTTAATAGGGTTTTAAAGTTTGCGCAAATTTTCGGTCCGTGCGCAGGTTCTGGTGCGAACCGAACCGGGGGTGTTCGGCTCATCCCTATTTGTAACCATTCGCGGGCCACAATTAGCAGAGCGGGAGGATGACAGGTCTATGTCCACGGACACAGCCCACTCTACTCTATGGGCCCTCAGATCCAATCCGATCCGCCCAGACGGAAAGGCGCAGATGCCTTTTTTTTGTTTATTTTTTTAGGTAAGCGGGTGTAAACAGACACAAACCTGTTTGCATCTGCTGCTTCATAGGAGGTAAATAGTGAGTCCAATTGGGTCGGACCGATCATGCGAAAGGGGCCTAAGGCTGGCATTTGCCAAAACCGCGGGTGCAGTGCACCTGTGGATTTTCTGCGGGTTAGCTGCACTTTGCCATAAACTTTTATTATATCCAGCAGGTGTGGCACACTTTCTGAAAGCGCAACAAACCCGCAGGTAATAACAGAAGTCTATGGCTCAGTGCAGGTAACCCACAGCTGCACTGCACCTGCGGATCCGTTTGAAAGCACTGCAGAACAGATTTACCCATATGTACTGTGAATTTACCTTTAATAACAGTGTTCTATTCAGGTATCGCCAGCTGTTGCTGTCCCAGGCAGCGTGCATTTGGAATCACTCCGCCTGTGACAAGAGGCTCCCACTGACACCAACGGGGCACTATTCCTCCCACTGACACCAATGATAAGGCACTATTGCTCCCACTGACACCAACAATGCAACACTATCCTTCTTACTGGCACCAATGTTGGGATACTATTCCTCCCATTCCCAATGATTGGGCATTATCCCCCCCCCCCACTGACACCAAAGATGGGGCACCATTCTTCTTACGGACACCAAAGATGGGGCACTATCCACTAACACCAAGGATGGGGCACTATCCCTCCCACTGACACCCACAATGGGGCACTATTCCTCCCACGACAGGGTACTACTCCTCCAACTACCAATGAATAGGCACTATTTCTCACACTGACACCAACGCCTGGCCCTCCTAAAGCCTCAAGTACAGTAAACTGGCCCTTTGTTTAGAAAGTTTGGAGACCCGTGGTATAAAGTATTTAGGCAAAGGACACAACCCTGTCATGACCAAAACAGGAAAAACAGAGATGGAAAGAGGGATCTCGTTCCCAATGAGGTACATTTGATAACTATGCTATACTTCGCTCTGTGTTTATCCATGCTCACAGAATAACATGCATACATGCTGTCTAGATCAGGAGATGAAAGAAAACCTGCAAGAAATAAAGAATGTGCCACAGCTGACCTTACTTTCTGAAGATGCCAGCTGCCTGGCTGTCCTGCACATCAAGGGGCTTGAATTTTTTCTTGGAATAACCCCCCCCAAAAAGTACATAAATCAGTGAAAGAACTCTCGATTGGCAAACTAGTTCCAGATTTGTAATTGACACAGAATTTCCATGGAAAATAACACAATATAAAAATTAACCATCCATTAAAAAAATAAGATGGCAAACCCATCCTTTGCAGTGCTTTGTGTTTTATGCCTTAAAGTCTGATGGCCAGGTCCTCCTTGACCCACCCCCGTCTGTGACACAGAGTTAAGCTCATCCCTCTGGCCATACATGGACCGAATTTAGGCCAGTTCAGCAGGGATCAGCTAAATTTCGATCCATGTGTGGCTATTGTGATTGAACAGAATTCGATCTACCAATTGACATCTGTTCAACTGTTCTGTCGGATAGAAGCTGCTTAATCAGCACCTCAGGCAATAGGCTGCAGCGTTGATCTGTGTATTCTGAAGAAGGGGAGTCATGTTGCCAGAATACACTAGCGCTGGTTGAACAAAAAAAACAAACAAAAAACAGACCCATGTATAGGCAGCCTAAGGACGGCCATAGACCGTTTGAATAACAGTGTATGGGCATGCTGAATGTACCAAGTTGATCAATTAATCAAGTTGGGTACAACCAGCCTGCTGGATTTAGCTGCAATCATTAGCAGTTGCTATAGCCGCTAGCAATAATCACTGTCTTCTCCCAACGGGGAGAACCCGTGGTTGCAGGAAAGAAATTTGCACCATCTATGTATGGCCTGCCTTGCTCTGCCCTCTCTTCATGTGAGCATGTTTTTTTTTCAGCTCAAACCAATTGGCTCCGTGCTGCTTTTCTTCCTCTCACACTCCAACCTGTAGCACAGGAATGGCAAGAGATTGATACAAGGTCAAAATGTGGCTACATTAAAAAAAAAAAAAAAAAAGAAGAAAAGCATGAGACTGTAGTATTACTTTACTGCAGGCTTGTGCTTTTTTTTTTTTTTTTCAAACAAACATGTTATTACTTACCTGCTTAGTACAATGGTTTCACACACAGCAGCCCTGATCCTCTTCTTTTTGGGTCCCCCGCCAGCGTTCCTTGCGCCTCCCTCATGTCGAGTGCCAACAACAAGCCTCTTGCTATGGGGGGCACTCTAGTAGGCTCGCCCCTGAGCCACGCTCCTGTGAATAAACATTTTCCATGCACACAGAGCACAGCTCAGCCCCACCCCCCACTCTCTCCTTGGCTGTGATTGACAGCAGCAGGAGCCAAGGGCTCCCACTGCTGTGCGAGTCAATGAGACAGAGACCCGGGAGAGCAGTTGCTCTCATGCACATTGCTGGATGGAGAGGAGGCTCAGCTATGTATAAGGGGGACTGGGGGACTGGCAAGATGCACCGAGGTTTTACACCGTAATGCATAGAATAGGTTTTTAGAACCACTTTAAGGGATTTAAAAATGTTAAGTGTGCGGCTTTTGCCTTTTATATCGGATTAGAGAGTGAGGCTTTAAGGCACTGGATTATCATAGCAGCCAGGCACTTTGGGAAATAGAAAATAGTGTCAGTAATGCTGCACCAAGACATTTCTTCTCTTGGCAGGGCATGCACTTTAGATACAAAAGTGAATTGCAGAATTTTCTGCTCAACAAAATTATACTAATACTATACTAATTATACTAAAGCTACAGTAAATGCAGAAATTCACACAGTATGACAGTTGTATGTGTTTTCACTCTACTCAACAATTTATATACGTTATTAACGTTAATTTAAACATCTCAGAAACCTTATAAAAATTATACCTGGATTACATCGATTTTATGCAGTGTAACCAAATTTTAAGCACAGAGAATCATATTAAAAAAAAAAAAAGTATTTATTGAATTTAGCTCTTACATGGTGCATTAAACTGCCCAAAAACTGAAAAGCGTTCCTTGCAAAGCAATAAAACTACAAGACACTTATAACAAATGGTAAAGAAGGAGTCACATAATTGGGTGCATCCACATTTACAACTACAACAGATGTTGCAAAATAGAGTTGCATCTGCAGAGGGACAAGCCCTTAATTATGCACTTGCCAATGGAGTCATCCATTTTGTAAAAAGTAAAATAACTGTCTGTTCCTTTGCCATCTGCAGACAATATCTGCAATGTACAATTCTGTGGTAAACCAAGATTTTCCAGAAGAAAAACAGTTAATTGGCTCATTAAATCAAGTCAACAGTACCCTGGGCTTTGAAATAAGGCTCGAAAGGTTATTCTTGGGGCGGTTTTATACATGCAAATAGATTCCTTACATTTTTATAAACACGCAGCACGAAATTCATTGCAAGTATAATCTACAAAACTGGAAGCAGCAGCTGTTTTGTAGTTCAAAGGAACCAGGCGTTTCATTAATATTTTTTTCTTGCTTTTACTGTAGAAATACTGTGGTCAATACTGACCGTTTTAACAATCAGTTCAAAGGTTGAAGGGTTTATTATTAAGAGCCCATTCACACAGGGGCAACACGACTTCCAGCACGATTTTATGAGGCAACTCAGACACAACTTGAGAATGAATCACAGCGCGACCTGGAGCTATTTACAAGGCAACTCCAAGTTGCCTCCAGGACAAGAGACATTCCAGTGGCCAATCAAACAAGAATCAGCTCTGTGGGAGGGAGGGGGTAGAGAGAGTTTTGCAGGAGAAATGTATGTTATCTTCCTGGAGAGTCGCTCCTATTAAGACAGGGAGAGGCGACTCCCATTGAAATGAATGGTTACAGGTCGCCTAGGAGTCGGATTGAAGTAGTACAGGGACCTTTTTTGAAGTCGGAGCGACTGCAGTAGTGTGCATAAGGACGGCTCCATTAACTTACATTGATTTCTTCAGCCAGCACGACCTGAGGCGACTAGGGGTGACCTGGGGCGATTTGGAGTCAGATCCAAAGACGCCCCTGTGTGAATGGGCTCTTAAAAAAAAAAATTCAAAGTGTATCGAAGTTAAATACAAATATTTAAGAAATAGGTTGCCAGTCATTAGACGTGGTGACTGCATTAGGTTTTAATTTTTTCAGAAATCTTTCTCTTAATTTTTAATTACTGATCCTGCCAGCAACACACTTCTTGTCCTTGCATGACAATATTCACTGTATTGTATGTATGGAAGAGCAGCATTGTCACCAACAAATCCATCATTTAGTGGTGGGGCGTTTCAAAAAAGACTGCCCCAGCTCTCCTGCAAAGAATGAATTCCGAAAATGCAAAGTATTGCAAAGAATAGCATCTGTGCCAAGTGGCCGACCTCCTGTGTCCAGGATGCAGCAGGGCAACTGCTCAACACAGGGCATGGAAGCAAGTGGAGATCACTGGAGTAGCGGTGTCTACTTTAATTGATTTCCAACTTCCAGGATTATTGGCCAGGCATAGCTTAAAATAAAAATACAAATGAATCTGCACTTGTGAGAAACTGTAATCAACACTTATCCAAACACTAGATAATATAACAAGATACAAATATATTGTCATATCAAATACACATAAATTAGTGATATAGTATAAATAAATAAAGGTGAAAAAAAAAAACCTGCATCACCACTAAATGTGTAAATAGCCAGTTATTGGCTGTTTTGTAAAAAGAGATCACTTTTAAGGGAAGGGGTCTAATAGACATAGGGGTTTATTTAATAAAGCTAGATAGGGCAAAATTAGTCACAATTCTGCAGAGAAACCAATCAGCTTCTAACCTCAGCCTGTTTAATTAAGCTTTAGCAATAAAACCTGGAAGCCGATTGGTTTCTCTGCAGAGTTGTGACAAATTTTGCCCTCTCTAGCTTTAGTAAATAAACCCCATAGTTATAGTTAGTCAGGTTGAAAAAAGAGACACAAGTCCATCCAGTTCAACCAAAAAATAAAAAAAGTTATTAAATACTACAATCCCATATACACAATCCATCACCCACAGTTGATCCAGAGGAAGGCGAAAAATCCCAGCAAAGCATGCTCCAATTTGCTACAACAGGGAAAGAAATTCCTTCCTGACCCCCTGAGAGGCAATCGGATTTTCCCTGGATAACTTTACCTATAAATGTTAGTACCCAGTTATATTATGTACATTTAGGAAAGTATCCAGGCCTTTTTTAAAGCAATCTAATGAGCTTGCCAAAACCACTTCTGGAGGGAGACTATACCACAATTTCACAGCTCTTACTGTGAAGAAACCTTTCCGTATTTGGAGATTAAATATTTTTTTTCCTCTAGACGTAAAGCGTGCCCCCTTGTACTCCGATGACCAAGTTTACTATATGGACCACTTGTGCATGTTGATCATATCCCCCCCTTAAATCTAATCTTCCCAAGAGTGAATAAATTCAGTTCCTCTAATCTTTCCTCATAGCTGAGCTCCTCCATGCCTCTCATCAGTTTGATTGCCCTTCCCTGTACTCCTGTTCCCCAATATCCTTTTTGAGAACTGGTGCCCAAAACTCAACTGCATATTCCAAATGAGGTCTTACTAATGATTTGTAGAGGGGCAAAATTATATCTCTGGAGTCCATACCTCTCTTAATACAAAAGAAAGGGCTTTGCTCGCTTTGGAAACCACAGCTTGGCATTGCATGCTATTATTGAGCTTATGATCTACCAAAACCCCCAGATTATTCTCCACCATTGATTCCCCCAGTTTTACTCCCCCTAGTATAGTTTGGATTTTTGCATCCTTGATTTCCTTTTTACATATTCCATTATACTCTTGGTAGCATTTAAACGATGATAGCGTTCCTTCAGTTTTATATTTTTTAAAATCTCTTTTCTTATTTATCATAGCCATTTTAACTTTGGCCTTGAGGAACATAGGTTTTATTTTTAGCCCTTTAAACGTCTTACTCATGGGAATATACTTTGCAGCGAGTTTGCATACAGTCTTTTTGAAGAATTCCCATTTCTGTTCTGTGTCCATTGATGCCAATATTCCCTACCAGTCCTGGAGAGCAGCTCTCATCCTTGGAAAATTTGCTCTGTAATACCGCGTACACACGATCGGAAATTCCGACAAGAAAAGTTTGATGTGAGCTTCTGATCGGAAATTCCAACCGTGTGTAGGCGCCATCTGACTTTTTCTGTCGGAATTTCCGACAGCAAAAATTTGAGAGCTGGTTCTCAATTTTTCCGCCAAGAAAAGTTCTTGTAGGAAAAATTCAGATCGTCTGTATGCAATTCCGACGTGCAAAAAAACTAGGGCTGGGCGATTTTCCCCCCAAAAAAAATCTGCGATTTTTTTATAAAAAACTCGATTTACGATTCGATTTGATTTTTTTTTTTTTATTATATTAATTAAAGTGCATCACCAAACAAAATTGCAAAGGCAAACCCTTTCTCTAACTGCAAAGTCAGTATGCAACAAACACACAATATAATCCAGCGCTCATGGAACATACATTATTAACTATTGACAACTCTTGAAACTCTGTGTGTGATTCCTTCTGTCCCAGCCTTGCTGCGATCCTGGCTCTGCATCCTTTTGGGTTGGAGGGCCCTCCACACGCTGGTCTGCCTGTTGTCCATCATTCAAGGTACTGTGCACCAGATCATGCCACAGGCTTTGTTTTGACTTTAACCCCTCCTTGCTCCACGGATGTCACTGCAAGTTTAACAAGTTTGTCACCACTGGCAACTGGAGAGTTAAGATTCATTTGCCCTCTGCACATTTGGGATTGGCTCCCTCTCTTTATTGTGATTAATAAATGGACTAAGCTTTTTTTATCAATTCTTCAAGAGTTTTCAATAGTTAATAATGTATGTTCCATGAGCGCTGGATTATATTGTGTGCATGTTGTGTATTTTGTACTTCTGGCTACGGATTTTTTCTTGCTGCGCTGGATCCTGTTTTTTCCCCCTTTTGGATACTTTGTACTTCCCAAAATATTTGGGATTTTTTTCTTATTATTATTATCATCCATTATATTTTTTTCTTTATCCACCAATTTAGCGCTTGTGACCTTTTGTTGTTTTTTGCAGTGTGCAACAAAGATTGTTAAACATCCAAATTATTAATACTGTATTTGGATTTAGCTAATAAAACAACAAAAAATCCTGAGGTTACTCTTAGTTGAATTGAACTGTGTCCGTGCCTCACTGTGCCCGTGCCTCACTGTGCCCGTGTCTCACTGTGCCCGTGCTTCAATCACTGTGCCCGTACCTGATGCAGATTTTCATGGTATACGGATTTTACTGCTACACCGGTGGCCATTCCAGTATTCAAAAGCCGCGCCTCCTTCTCGTCTGTGATAGGCGGAACACTCAATTTCCCAGCATTCAGTGTTCCGCCTATCATGGTCATCCTCATAACACAGACGAGGATGAGAGGATGTCCATGATAGGCTGAATACTGCCTGCTGTGAAATTGAGTGTTCCGCCTATCACAGACGACGAGGACTCGGGAGGCGCGGCTTTGGAACACTGCAATGGCCGCCGTCTGTCTGCATGACACGCTGATCAGGTAGGCAGACGGCGGCTGCAGCGAGTAGATGTAATTGGGGTAACGCTGCCCAGTGCCATCCCGGATACGCCCCCTGCAGTCCTGCTACGGAAACTTTGAAGTGAAGGAAAAAAAATAAAAATATTTTTTTTTTTCTTAAAAAAAAAAAATCTAAAAAAATCGATTTTCTTCAAAACTGAATCGATTTGAGCTCAAAACTCGATTCAAGATTAAAATCGATTTTTTTCCTAGCCCTAAAAAAAACACGCATGCTCGGAAGCATTAAACTTCATTTTTCTCGGCTCGTTGTAGTGTTGTACGTCACCACGTTCTTGACGGCCGGAATTTATGATCGTGTGTACGCGGTATAAAAAAGTTAAGTGTTTTTATCTTTCCCGTATGTGTTTATTGCTTACAGCTAACATTAAATTAAATCAGGTTATGGTCACTGCTACCCAGATGTTAATTTATATGAATATTGGTAACAAGCTCTGCATGGTTTGAAATTACCAGGTCCAGCAGAGCGTCATTACTAACTGGGGCCTCAAACTGGACCATAAAATTGCCTTGTAAAAGGTTTATACATTTTTGCCCTTTAACTGTCCCAGCAGTGCCATTACTCCAGTCAATTTCCAGGTTGTGAAAATCACCCATTATTATCACTGTCCTAGTCCTTTCCATCTGTGCAAGAGCCGAGTCTCCACCTCCTCATTCACACTGGGAGGTCTATAACAAACGCTGAAGATAACCTTTGTAGTACATACACCCATAATGCTTTAGACTCATAACACTCTCCATCAACTATGTCCTTTCACTCTCCCTTTAAGATCACTTCTCACAGAGAAACGCCACCACCTCTCCGTTTTACCCTGTCTTTGCAAATGAGAGCATAGCCAGGAATATTAATAGCCCAGTCATGAGAAGGATGAAGCCAAGATTCAAGTTTTTCTTAGTTTGTGTTATAAAATTTTGCAAATAAGTAATTTTTTTTTCCTTCACTGATGTGCACTGACGAGGCTACATTAATATGGAGTCACTGATAGGCTGCACTAAAAGGTGGCTGCACGAATGATCAGTGCCCTAATTATCTGTGTAAATGTCCCCGTCACACTTGCCGGTTACTGGCTTTCCTCTCCTCGCGCTGACAGCGCGTGAGGAAAAGAATGCCAATAATCAGCAAGTCTGTTTACATGCGATCCGCTGGCGCACGGGGGGGGGGGGGGGGGCATGGTTCTGTGAGGACGTCCATGAACGCCCTCCCAGAACGAGAGCGCCACCAGGGTTGCCAACTTTCAGTAAATTTACTAACAGTTTGTAAAATCCATAATTGTTGCATCTGTCCATAAATATCAGTTACGGACATGCAACCTACATGTCCCTAATGGACATTCAACGACAGATGCAAAAAGTACAGATTTTACAAACTGTTCGTAAATTTACTGAAAGTTGGCAACCCTGAGCGCCACTCTGTAGCGCGGTAATGAAGTGGTTAAAGCATTGCCTGTTTGGACAATTTTATTTACCATAGTTTGATGCCATTTCATGGGCATGCAGGATTTTAAATCTTGACAAGTTTTATATCAATTTACTCGATGCAATATTATTGTTAATAGGTTTACCAAAAAATGGGTATTATATTGTGTTTGTGTTCACTAAAATTAATTTTAGTGTAATTTTTCCTGAAAATCTGCAATTAATAAATGGCTGCACAAATTTAGTGCGATATAAAACAAAAAAATAGCAATCGCCATTATTTTCTTTCCAAGGCCTCTGCTTTTAGAAAAATAGGATTTTTTTGTACTCACCGTAAAATCCTTTTCTCTGTTGTCCATGGACGTACACAGCTCCATAAATCTTGACTGTTGGGTATGTTCCGTCTATTAGGAGAGGACTAGGCAGAAACATGTTAGATATGCATACATGTTATTTAAACAGAGTTGAAACAGCCCCGCCCAGGGGACGGTCCCTCTGAACATAACCCTCCACCCTGCAGCCAGCAGCCTCAGTTCGTAGAAAGCAGTACAAACTAAAAAAGGACGGATGGGAGCTGTGTCCATCCATGGACGACACAGAAAAGGATTTCATGGCGAGTACAAAAAAATCCTATTTTCTCTTTTCGTCCATGGACGGACACAGCTCCATAAATATTGACTGTTGGGACGTCCCAAAGCTATGTAAAAAAAAACAAGGGGTGGGGCACAGCAATAAAAAAAAAAAACAGTTTCACCCCAAAACAAGCAGAGCTCCTCAACGGAGGAGTTGAAACCTCAAAAAGCCACCAGCAAAAATTTGCGGCCGAAGCTAGCATCCGAAGATGCACTCACATCAACCTTGTAAAACTTTGAAAAAGTATGAACGAACGGACGACCAGGTCGCCGTCTTACACACTTGTGAGACAGACGCTTCATGTCGGAAAGCCCAAGAGGCACCAATAGCCCTGGTCGAATGCGCCGTAACGGGAAAAGGAGGCGCCCGCCCTTTAAGGGCATAGGCCTGAATGACAATCTGCCTGATCCACCGAGAAATGGTGGCCGATGAGACCGCCAGGCCCTTCTGCGGACCAGACACTGACACAAACAGTGAGTCAGACCTCCAAAACGAAGCCGTGACAGATAGGTACACCCGTAGGGCACGTACCATGTCCAAGGAATGTAGCGCAACTTCCTTGGCATGCGATGGCCGAGGACACAAGGTTGGAAGCACAATGTCCTCATTCAGGTGAAAGGCCGAAACCACCTTCGGAAAGAAGGAAGGCCGCGGGTGTAGCACCGCTTTATCCTTATGTAGGACCAAATATGGGGACTTGCAAGACAAGGCCGCCAATTCAGAAACCCTTCTGACCGATGTGATGGCTACCAGGAAGATCACCTTCTGAGAGAGTGTCAAGAGGAATTTTGCGAATGTCCTCAAATGGAGGTTTCTGAAGTGCCGAGAGCACCAGATTCAAATCCCACGGAGGTAGTGGTGGTCGCACTGGAGGAGCCACGTGTCGGACCCCTTGCACAAATGTACTTACTAGTGAATGAGTAGCCAGGGGTCGCTGAAAGAAAACAGCCAAGGCTGAAATCTGCCCCTTAATGGTGCTTAAGGCAAGTTTCTGATCCACTCCGTGCTGCAAAAACAGCAGGAGTCCGTGGATGCCATTCCATCTCCTCACACAGAGATCTAGGCTCTCCATGTGCGATGGTAGATCTTCCTAGAAGATTTCCATGCCCTCAACATGGTTGAAATGACCGAATCAGACAGGCCTCGGTCCCTCAACACCTGGCTTTCAATAGCCACGCGGTTAAAGCCAGCGACTGTAAAGCAGGATGAAGAATAGGACCTTGCAAAAGAAGATCCTCCCTCAGTGGTAGCCGCCAGGGTACATCCGCCACCAGCCGCACGGGGTCGGCATACCAGGGACGCCTGGGCCAATCTGGGGCGATTAGAATCACTGGAATTCCTTCGAACTCTACCCTGCGGAGTAGACAGGGAAGCAACTTTAGTGGGGGAAAGGCATAAATTAAACTATACTGACCCCACGGAGCCACCAACGTGTCCGACGCGTCTGCCCAGGGATCTCTGGACCTAGCCACGAACCCCGAGTAAAATGCCTTCATTTGTAAATTCACCACAGCACTACAAGTCACAGCACACCCGGTCAAGCTGAAGCTATGATTAAAAACACTAGTACACAGTGTGAAACATGTCAGCTTGACCGGGTGTGCTGTGACTTGTAGTGCTGTGGTGATTTTACAAATAAAGGCATTTTATTCGGTGTGCGGCTGTCCAGAAGATACTGCCTTTCTTTTGCCTTGCATATGCAGTGCCTGCACCCAGGGTGTTTCTGAGTACCATTACACATGAAGATCGCCACACCTGAGTGGCCTCTCCTTCCTTTTACCTTGCGATTGAGACGAGAGGCCAGGAGATCCACGTCTGGCGTGCCCCATTTCCCGGCAAAGGAGTTGAAAAACCTCCAGATGCAATGACCATTCCCCGTGGTCCAGCATCTGGTGACTCAGATAGTCCGCCTGCCAGTATTCCACGCCTGGAATGTAAACTGCCGATAGGGCAGGCACACTCCTTTCCGCCCACCGCAGGATGTGAGCGACTTCCAATGCTGCAGCTGAACTTCTTGTTCCTCCTTGAGGGTTGACGTATGTCACAGCCATGGCGTTGTCTGACTGGATCCTGACCGGAAGCCCCTGCAGCCTCCGAGACAACTTGAAGAGGCAGCCTGATCGTCCGGAGTTCCAGAACATTGATCGACAGTTGGGATTCGGTCGGGGCCCAGTGGCCCTGGGCCGCCTGAACACCCCAGACTTTCCCCCCCCCCCCCCCCAACCGGTCAAGCTGGTGTCCGTCATGATCACCGTCCAATGAAAAGGGAGGCAGGACTTCCCAGACCGAAGAGCCGGGGATCTCAGTCACCAACTCAGAGGACCTGTAAAGGTGACTTAACTGAATCTGACGATCCAGAGACAACAGAGATTTGTTCCATTTGGAGAGAATCTCCTTCTGCAAGACCCGAGTGTGGAATTGGGCATACGGTACTGCCTCGAAGGAGGCTACCATGAGACCCAGAACTCACATGCAGAATCGGAAAGACGACCATTTGCGGGATGTCAACAACCTGACTGCCGCCTGCAGTGTCCAACTTCTCTGAGGGAAGAAAGACTCTGGCCTCCAAGGAGTCCAGAATCAGCCCCAGGTACTCTAGGCGCTGGGTCGGTACTAACACCAACTTCTGGAGGTTTAATATCCACCCAAACTCCCAGAGGGTCTGACTGACTATAGACACGTCCTCCTCTAAATCTGAGCTTGAAGCAGCTCTCAGAAGAAGGTTGTCCAAGTAGCCTACGATAGCAACGCCGCGCTGTCTCAGCAAAGCTAGAATCGGGGCGAGCACCTTGGTGAAAACTTTTGGTGCCGATGCTAGGCCAAAAGGGAAGAGCCACAAATTGATGATGGTCTTCGCCGATCGCAAAGTGCAGGAACCTCTGATGCCTGACGCAGATGGGGACATGCAAATATGCGTCCTTGATATCCAAGGACGCCAGAAAATCCCCCGAATGGAGCGCAGCCACCACCGAACAAAATCGATTCCATCCGGAAATTTTGGACCTTTACAAAGGCATTGAGGGCCTTGAGGTCCAATACAGGACGAACTCCGTCCTCCTTTGGGACCACAAACCGATTTGAGTAAAAACCTTGAAACCTGTCCTGTGGTGGTACGGATATGATCACCCCGCACCCCAACAAGTCTTGCACTGCCCCCTGGGGGGCAGCTTGACGAGCCGGAAGGAGAGGCAGATTTGAGGGGAAAATCTGTTTGGTGGACAAGAAAGGAATTCTATCTTGCACCCTGAGGTGACCACCTCGCAGACCCACTGGTCGGAGAGCAGGGAGGTCCACCAAGCTGCAAACCTGCGAAGCCGCCCCCCCCCCCCACCCTGAAGTCGAGCGGGGGCAAAATTTCATGCGGTAGCAGGCTTGCTTGCTGGCTTGGCGGGCTTACGCACCCAGGGACGCTTCTGTCCCCCAGCTGGACCTTTGTCCGCCTGGGAGGGTCTGCCGGCAGGTCCTGATGAAATTAACGCTTCTGTGTAGGAAAGGAGGGCCCCGGCTTATGGCGCGGCTCCTTCCCTTTAGTGGACTGAGGCAGAAGTGTGGTCTTACCTCCAGTGACATCCTTATGATGTCATCCAGTGAGGCACCAAAAAGCCTCCCACCCTTGAAAGGCAATTCTGCCAGAGTTTTCTTAGAAGCTTGGTCAGCGGACCAGCATTTCAGCCATATTAGGCGGCGCAATACCACCGCAGATGTGGAGGCCCTGGAGATTAAAGGGGCCACATCCAGGGTTGCATCACAGACGTACACAACTCCTTGTACCAACTGTTCGGCCAGTGACACGCATACTGGAGGAAGCTGATGCTCCTCCACAGTCTGGTGCAATATCTTTGCCCACTCCGCAAGTGTCTGGGACACCAAGGTAGCCACCAAAATATGCTGCAATGCTGGCCCCAGCATGGTGAACATAGAGCGGGTCACCGCTTCGGACCTCCTATCAGTAGGGTCCTTAAAGGCAGGGGTCCCTTCCACCGGAATAGTGGTTACCTTATTCAACCGAGAGATCGGGGGATCAACAACCGCAGGAGAAGCCCATTTTTTTCAAAAGGCTCTCCTCAAATGGGTAGCGGACCGCCATACGCTGAGGGACCGCAAAGGGCCTGTGTGGCCGTTCCCATTCCTTATCTATGAACTTGTCAAAGAATTCAACATAAGGAAAAACCTTAGCAGAACGGGTCGGTTTGTGCGACCCAAAAGGGACAGACCCTGCTGTGGAAGTCCCAGCTGTATCTTCCAGCTTGAGAGTGTTCATCACAGCATTGATAAGTGCACTTACAAGTGCCCTGTCTTGAGCTGACCCGGACGAGGGGTCTTCCTCACAGGGAAGGCCCTGGTCCGCATCCTCTGACACACCAGAACAGTGGTACTGAGCCGCAGCCAGGCCTGAGTCTGAGTCAGAACATTCCCCAGACGATGGCGGGGGAGGGAGCGCATAGTACCCCTTTTACGCCCGCACAGCAATTCCACCCTAGCAACAAATGACTCCAGGACTGCCGACAAAGCTTCCAGGGGAATAGAAGGTGCAGGGGCACCAGTTGCTGCCTATGGAATGTCTGGGGAAACGCCAGCTTCTGACTCCATATTTGCCCACTGACAGCCCTTAGGGACCCAGTCAAGATACTGACACAATTAATGTCCACCCTCCTTGCTGCACTGACAGAGGGGGGGATACCCAGGGGACTCACCGCCTAGCCAGGGACTGCTCAGCGCCGCTGCCCGCTCTCAATCCGCACACCGCGTGTGCCTGAGGAACTGTGAGGTAAATCGCGCCGTTCGCACTGCTCAGGAAGCCAGCCAACACTAGAGGCCAAAACCCACTCCAAAATGGCCGCCGAGCGCCTCAGAGAAAGTGCGCGGACCACAAGAAAATGGCCGCCCGCAATCATCCTGGCGCGGCCATGGCAAAATGGCCGCCAATGGGAAAAACTATGTAATGCACAGGCCCCAAACAAATGTCACCAGTGCTACAAAAAATGGCGCCCAGCAAGCGAGGTGGACAAGAAGGCCAGGCACAGAGGCTTCAAACAATTTAGACCCCCCCGCACAGAGAGTGGACCTGGACACCCCACAGCCCCCCTGCCAAGACCCGGAGCCCCTCCAAAAGGTATTCCCCGGTCGCAGCAAGCCCCGCAATGGGGAGGAGGAAAAAAGGGGTGACAGATGGAGAGGGGCGAGGGCAATAGAACCCAAAGCGACCCCCTTATGAATGCCCAGCTGTTCCATCCCACCGAAGCAGAAGGAACCGTACTTACCCGTCCTGCAAGGACCTGCTGGTGCGTTCCTGACAGACCTACAACCGAGCAGTACGGAGTAGCTGTCGGCCCGGTCCACTGTGACTGAGAAAGCAAGCCACTCTGTCATATTTGGACCCTGGAGCATAGCTCACCAGCCACCCCTGGAGCCATGGGGTATGTCGTGGCCGACCCTGCACGTAGCTAAGAACTGCTCGCGCTCGCTGGCCAGACTGGGGAGACTACAAGAAACTATATATTATCCTGCCCGTCATGCCCAGCCGGCAGTTGATAGAAGATTCTAAAAATAAAATAATAAAAGTAAAAATTTCTTCAGGACTCTGGGCCCAAAGGGAGCCACGTCCTTTTCCTCTGGCTAGGCAGAAAAAAAAACTGAGGCTGCAGGGTGGAGGGTTATGTTCAGAAGGACCCCCCCCCTGGGCGGGGCTGTTTCAACTCTGTTTAAATATATTGTATGCATATCTAACATGTTTCTGCCTAGTCCTCTCCTAATAGAGAGAACATACCCAACAGTCAAGATTTATGGAGCTGTGTCCGTCCATGGACGAAAAGAGAAAATAGGATTTTTGTACTCACCGTAAAATCCATTTCTCTGACGTCCATGGACTGACACAGCCTCTTCATACTTGACAAGTGGGTTTATGTCCCTGCTCATAGGAGAAGCCTAGGCAGAATGTTAAATGTTATAATATACATTACCAGAGCTGAACAGCCCCGCCCAGGGGGTGGTCCCTCCGGACATAACCCTCCTACCTGCAGATAGCAGCCTCCGTTCGTAACAAAGCAGTATAAACCTTAAAAAAGGAGGGGTGGGTGCTGTGTCAGTCCATGGACGTCAGAGAAACGGATTTTACGGTGAGTACAAAAATCCTATTTTCTCTTACCGTCCATGGACTGACACAGACTCTTCATACTTGACAAGTGGGATGTCCCAAAGCAGTGTCAAAGAAGAGGGGTGGTAACAGTATTTGAAGGAAAAACCAAACTTCACCCAAAACAAGCAGAGCTCCCCAACGGAGGAGTTGCAACATTAAACAGTCGACTAGAACACCTTGCGACCGAAGAAAGCATCAGAAGATGCAGCCACAACCTTATAAAACGTAGAAAAGGTATGAACGGACGACCAGGTTGCCGCCTTGCACACTTGTTCAACCGACGCTTGAAGTCGGAAAGCCCCGGAAGCACCAATTGGCCTGGTTGAATGCGTCCGTCCCTTGAGAGCATAGGCCTGTATGACACTCTGCCGGATCCACCGAGAAATGGTGGCACCCGAGACCGCTTGGCCCTGTTTTGGACCAGACACAGACACAAACAGTGAGTCAGACTTCCGAATAGAAGCCGTAGAGGACAGGTACACTCGCAAAGCACGTACCACATCTAATGTGTGAAGCACAAACTCTCTGGAATGCGATGGACGAGGACATAAAGACGGAAGCACAATGTCCTCATTAAGGTGGAAGTCCGAGACCACCTTCGGGAGTAAAGAAGGCCGTGGACGTAGCACCGCCTTATCCTTCTGAAGGATCAAGTATGGCGGCTTGCAAGACAAGGCCGCCAATTCAGACACCCGTCTGACAGAAGTAATGGCCACTAAAAAAGCCACCTTCTGGGATGGAGTTAAGAGAGGAATCTCTGATGTTTTCAAACGGAGGTTCTTGAAGAACCGAGAGCACCAAATTCAGATCCCAAGGAGGAAGAGGTGGTCTAACAGAGGGGAGCACATGGCGGACCCCCTGCACAAAAGGTGCTAATCAAGGAATGATTCGCTATCGGCCGCTGAAAGAAGACTGCCAGAGCTGAAATCTGACCCTTGATGGTGCTTAAGGCAAGCTTTTGGGTCACACTACGCTGCAAAAACAGCAGGATTCTGGGAACGGAATACGTCCATGGATGCCAATCCAGCTCCTCGCACATGGCTATGTAGGCCCTCCAAGTAGGCCTTCCTGGAGGAAGATTTCTGTTCCCTTCGCATGGTTGAAATGACCGAATCCGAGAGACCTCGGTCCCTCAACACCTGGCTTTCAATAGCCACGCCGTCAAAGCCAGCGACTAAAGCAGGATTTAGTATGGGACCTTGAGACAGAAGATCCATCCACAGTGTCAGACGCCAAGGAACGTCCGCTACGAGACGCACAAGATCGGTGTATCAATGACGACGTGGCCAATCCGGAGCGATGAGGATCACCAAAATCCCCTCGGCCTCAACCCTGCGAAACAGGCGGGGAAGCAACTGCAGTGGAGGGCAAGCATACATCAGGCGATACCGTCCCCACGGGGCAACCAACGCATCTGAGGCGTCTGCCCAGGGGTCCCTGGACCTGGCCACAAACCTCGGCACTTTGCGATTGAGACGAGAGGCCAAATAGGTCCACATCTGGCAAAGAAGGTGAAACACCTCCGGATGCAAGGACCAATCCCCGTGGTCCAACGTCTGGCGGCTCAGATAGTCTGCCTGCCAGTTGCCTATTCCTGGGATGTAAACGGCGGACAGAGCCGGCACGCTTCTTTTCGCCCACCTTAAGATGTGGGCGACCTCGGACGCCGCAGATGAGCTCAGAGTACCCCCCTGATGGTTGACATAAGCCACCACTGTGGCGTTGTCCGACTGGATCCCGACCGATCGACCCTGCAGCCTCACTGAGCAAGAGGAGAAGCACAGTCTGATTGCCCTGAGTTCCAAAACATTGATCGGCAGACGGGATTTGTCCGGGGTCCAAAAACCCTGGGCTGATGGGACACCTGAAAACTCCCCCCCAGCCCGTAAGGCTGGCATCCGTTGTGATCACCGTCCACTGGATAGGAAGGAACGACTTCCCGGACCGAAGAGCCGGGGATCTCAACCACCACATCAGGGGTGACTCACCTGGATCTGACGATCCAAGGACAACGGGGACTTGCCCCAAGTGGGCAGGATCTCCTTTTGTAAGGCACAAGTGTGTGATTGTGCATATAGAACGGCCTCGAAGGAGGCCACCATGAGTCCCAGGACCCTCATGCAGAAACGGATCGACAACCACCGTCGGGACGTCAGTACCCACACCGCAGATTAAAGAGTCTGTAATTTTTTCGAAGGTAGGAATACCTTCGCCTTCGAGGAGTCCAGGATCAAACCTAGATACTCCAGACGCTGAGTCAGAACCAGGACCGACATCTGGGGAAGCAGGTGTACCAGACTCCAAAATTCGCCACTCTCAGACTTTTGGTCAGAAAAGAAGAAAAAAAGCCCACTCTCCGGCCGCGCTGACTGTGGGGGGCTACCCAGGGGACTCACCAACCCAGAGAGGACCACTCGGTTCTGCTGCCAATGCTGCGCTCCCAGCGCGAGTGAGCAGCGAGATAACTGAGGAGAATCGCGCCGTACAGGCAGCTATAGAGGCCCAAGCAGCCCAAAAGTGCGCGGCCAAGAAAATGGCTTCCGCAATAGTAACTGCGCCATAGAGTCCATGGCAAGATGGCTGCCATGCGCTCCAATGCAATAATAAAAATAAATACAACAAAACATGGTGCCAAATGGCGCATGAGGCCCCAAAAAACACAAAAAACTCACAGCCTTATGCAGACACCCATAGCGCCCCCCCCCCCCCCTCGGGACAGAGTGACCCCCAGTCAACACAGCGCCAGAGCAACGTCTTCTCCTCTGCTAGGCAGAAAAAAAATGGGGCTGCTGGCTGCAGGTAGGAGGGACTGGCCCCCTGGGCGGGGGCTGTTCAGCTCTGGTAATGTAATGTATATTATAACATTTAACATTCTGCCTAGTCTTCTCCTATGAGCAGGGACATAAACCCACTTGTCAAGTATGAAGAGGCTGTGTCAGTCCATGGACGGTAAGAGAAATTTATGTTTTGGAGTTCAAAGTAATTTTCTAGCAAACAAATGCTGATTTTAACATGTTTATGTCAAGTATAAAAAAATTGCCTCGGACAGCAAGTGGTTAAGTTGGCCATGTTTGCTGGTTCCTGATGAACCAACCAAAATTCAATGTGTGGGTGGCTCTGTTAACTCTCTCTCATCTGACAACTTTTGATTGTAAAATCAAAGGAGCCAGGTGCAAAACTGTTGGCCAAACAGTGGTTGAACCCAATATACCGTATATACTCGAGTATAAGCCGAGTTTTTCAGCACATTTTTTTGTGCCGAAAATGCTCCCCTCGGCTTATACTCAAGTCACCTTTTTGTGCCTGATCTCCCGGACTTTGGCGACCCGGCACCAGCCGGTCGTAGGTCCCCTGGACCCCAAACTTGACACACATGTAGCCCCATTTCTCCTCTATAATTTTGCAAAGTTTTTTGTCTGGGGGACCTACGGCCGGGAGCGCAGATTTTTTAAAGCCGGGCACTCCTTCCATAGACTCCCATGTTAAATGTCAGTCTAGTCATGGGCACAGTGAGGCATGGGCACATGAACACAGTGAGGCAAAGTGAGGCACAGTAAGGCATGCAGATGGACACCCTAGGCTTATACTTGAGTCAATACGTTTTCCCATTTTTTTTGTGGTAAAATTAGGTGCCTCGGCTTATATTCAGGTCGGCTCATACTCGAGTATATACGGTAAATGTTTTCATTTAACGGTGTTTGGCAAGCTTTCGTTTCAGTTCAACCAGAGGGCTATATAGTAAGATTATATGAGCAGTTTAGAAAAATATAATTTAAACTTCAGCATGTGTTTTATACATCTACCTGTAACAATTGCCTAATATTCCCAATGTTTTACTGATGGGTTTCTAAATATGGCTATACATTTAACCCCTTCCATACCGGGCCATTGTAAAATGACGCCGGCAGGAACCCTCTCTCCCTCCGGGTGGACGTCATATGACGTCCTGGGTTTGAGGGGGGATATCTGAATGATGCCTGCAGCTAGAGGCATCATTCAGATATCCCTTTGTTCAGCCGGCGATCCTGCGCACCGTAAGAACGATCATAGCGGCAGTTCCGCCGCTTGATCGTTCTTATAGGTGTCGGGAGGGGACATGCCCCCCCTCCCGCCGCCATCCGGTGCTTCTCTGGGCTCTCCCGTGCCATCGGGGACCAGGAGAGAATCGTCGGCGCCGGTGGTGGGTCACGTGACGAGCACAGAGATGACTGGTGACCAGATGGTCACCAGTCATCTCTATGATCGTCGGAGGCCCGGGCGCGATGTGATGACGTCACGCCCGGGTCCTCAAATGTAAACAAAGCCGCCATTGCAGCTATAAGTATGAGATCCCGCATCTCTCCATAAAGAGGACCTGTCACACACATTCCTATTACAAGGGATGTTTACATTCCTTGTAATAGGAATAAAATTGATCAAAAAGAAAAAAAAAAGAAGAAGTGTAAAAAAAAAGTAAAAAAATAAATAAAAAAAAATTGTTTTTTTGTTTAACACCTTCCTTACTGGGCACATAACCCCCTTCCTGCCCAGGCGAAATTTCAGCTTTCGGCACTGCATCGCTTTATCTGACAATTGCGCGGTCGTGCGACGTGGCTCCCAAACAAAATTGACGTCCTTTTTTTCCCACAAATAGAGCTTTCTTTTGGTGGTATTTGATCACCTCTGCGGTTTTTATTTTTTGCGCTATAAACCAAAAAAGAGCGACAATTTTGAAAAAAAAAAAAACCACAATATTTTTTGATTTTTGCTATAATAAATATCCCAATTTCTTTTAAAAAAAACTATTTTTTTCTCAGTTTAGGCCGATACGTATTCTTCTACATATTTTGGGTTAAAAAAATCGCAATAAGCGTATAGTGATTGGTTTGCGCAAAAGTTATAGCGCCTACAAAATAGGGGATAGAATTCTGACATTTTTTTTACTAGTAATGGCGGCGATCAGCGATTTTTATCATGACTGCGATATTGCGGCGGACACATCGGTCACTTTTGACACATTTTTGGGACCATTCACATTTATACAGCGATTAGTGCTATAAAAATGCACTGATTACTGTATAAATGTGACTGGCAGGGAAGGGGTTAACCACTAGGGGCGAGGAAGGGGTTAAATGTATGCCCTATGAGTGATTGCTACTGTGGGTGGAGGGGAGTGACTGGGGGAGGTGACCGATCTGTGTCCCTTTGTACAAGGGACACAGCATCGGTCTCCTCTCCCTGACAGGACATGGATCTCTGTGTTTACACACACAGATCCATGTCCTTGTCTGTGTACAGGCCGATCGCGGGTGCCTGGCGGACATCGCGGCCGCCAGCCACGCGCATCGGCATCTCAGTGATGCGCTGGGCACGCGCGCCCCCCAGTGGCCGAAGGAGCGGAGGCCGTATAATGACGGCCTCCCGGCATTTAAGAAGCACTTTGCGGCCGTCATAAGTCGTATGACGGGCGCAAAGTGGTTAAAACGCCCGTCCCCAATAGCTCGCGCTTAGAAGCGAACACACACGCAAGTCCCGCCCCCATATGTAAACGCCGTTCAAACCACATATGTGAGGTATCGCCGTGTGCGTTAGAGCGCGTGCAACAATTCTGCCACTAGACCTCCTCTGTAACTCTAACCTGGTAACCTGTAAAAAATTTCAAACCGTCGCCTATGGAGATTTTTAAGTACCGAAGTTTGCCGCCGTTCCATGAGTGTGCGCAATTTTAAAGCGTGACATGTTAGGTATCTTTTTACTCGGCGTAACATAAGCTTTCATATTTTACAAAAAAATTGGGCTAGCTTTACTGTTTTGTTATTTTTTAATTCACGAAACCATTTTTTTCCCCCAAAAAAAGGCGTTTGAAAAATGATTGCGCAAATACCGTGCAAGATAAAAAGTTGCAACGGCCGTCATTTTATTCCCTAGGATGTCTGCTAAAAAAACATATATAATGTTTGGGGGTTCGGAGTAATTTTCTAGCAAAAGAATGATGATTTGTACATGTAGGAGAGAAGTGCCAGAATAGGCCCGTATGGAAGTGGTATAAAAAGCCCTGTATGGAAAAGGTTAAAATAGAACTTTGGCCATTAAAATAATATGTGCTGTAACACCCAATTATGAGTGCATCTACATTTTCAGTTTTTGTCTTAGTCTCTCAAATACCTGTTGAGTCTGAACATGAAGTCCACCCAATGCAGCTTTCTGTGATCCTATTATAACAATGCTGAATGCTGAATCCTGAATTAAGGGCGACTCTCATGTGGCTTTGCCAAGGTATACCATGTGATGATAGTATGAAAAAAACATTGCAGAGGGTATGGCTATTAACCATGTCAGTGCGGATTCCCAAACCTTTGAGCTTGTAAATCAGCACCAGGCCACACCTAGCCTTGTGGATTGATAGCACTGCCTCAGTTTATAAAACTCTCCCACTGTGAGCTGCAGTGTCTGGGAGGAGGGAGCATGTAACTGGATTTAGGACTTGTCATACAGGAGCCTTTAGCTGTACTTTAAATTTACAAAAAAAAATGAAGAAAAGTGACAATTTCACCACATTCATACAAAACAATATTTTTTGCGGTTATTTATTTTTAAAATGCAAACATATGAAAGCAGAAGAAGAGCAAAAATAAAATTGCTTTATTAAATGCAAGCCTAATATTTTGCAGATAAAATATTTGTAGGTGCTACAGTCAATCAAGATTTCAGAGGAAACTACAGATGAAAGCATCCAGGCATAAAAGGCAAGTGTGATAATTATGACAAGATAATGGAAAAATATTCCTGCCTTTGTCTGGTTTTATGTATTGAGCACAGGCTTGACCTGGATGATGCCTCATCACATTTTACACCGTCAACAAAATTAATTGAATGGTCATTGTTTTATCACTGTAATTACTTAAAAGAATTTAATTATTTCTGCAAGCATCTGCTAAAAGAATCCAGAGTGAGTGCACCTTAGCTATGTTTCATGCTTTTTAAATCTGCACAAGTTACAATATTACATATTAAGTCTAGGGGGGTACCTTTTGTGGTGTTTATTTCCATGTAGAAATTAGCAGGGACCAGAAGCAGCAGATCCTCTGAGCCTAATTTACCACTGTGCTCCAGCCAGAGTCTTCAGAAAGATATATCTCGAATACAAAAAACACTTCACTCACCCTCATGCTGCACATCTCACAATAATTCACGAAGCTCTCCTTTAACGAGTATGTTCTCTTTGTATTGCTTCCTTTATGTGAAATCCCTGGTGTTCCTGCTATTCCCCTTGCTTTCCTAATAAAAACTTACCACACTAAGCAGGAAGGCATGCCATGGACTGTTCTTTAGCTATGCTGCACAGCCATTCACTGGGAAGCTATGTGTGCTACTGCTTCTCCCTCCTCCAGCCCTTATGCAGCTGAGAACAGAGGGAACGTGATCACAAAAAAATAAAATAAAAAAATAATTCCCCCCCCCCCTTTTTTTTATATCTATACAAAAATAGGATTTTTGTACTCACCGTAAAATCCATTTCTCTGACATCCATGGACCGACACGGCGGCTCTTATTCACTGAACGTGTGGGTATATGTCCCTGCTTGCAGGAGAAGATCTAGGCAGAATGTTAAAACATTCTAGAACAAACCAGAGCTGAACAGCCCCGCCCAGGGGGGCGGTCCCTCCGGACATTACCCTCCCACCTGCAGCCAGCAGACCTCCGTTCGTAACAAAGCAGTACAAACTTAAAAGGAAGGATGGGTGCCGTGTCGGTCCATGGATGTCATAGAAAAGGATTTTACGGTGAGTACAATGAGCGGGTCAAAGAAAGGTACATATGGAAAAACCTTTTTGGAAGGCCCGGCCCTAAGGAACCAGAGGAGACTGTCCGCCTGAGGTTCTACATCCGCAGCATTCAGCTTGAGAGAGTGTCCCTCACTGCAACAATGAGTTCACTAACAAGCGCCCTGTCATTTACTGACTCAGAACTGGAGTCTTCCTCGCAAGGAATGTCCTGTTCAAAACCATCAAACATATTCAGAGCTAGGGTCCTGGCTAGGCCCATATCTGAATCAGCGCACACCCCCTTTTTTTTTTGGTGCAAAAAAAGTGGGGAGAGGGGCTACTTTGCTCCCTTGCGCTCACACACTGCTTCCCTCCTGGTCAGAAATGATTCCAGGACTGCCGACAACTGGTCCATAAGGACCGCAGGTGCAGGAGCACTGCCAGTTGTCTCTAACAAGTGTCAAGAAACAGGTGAACCAGACTCCATATTGCCACCCTCTGAGACCTTATTCACCATTACAGTGAATACAGTCCACCCACTGGCTGTGCTGGGGCTGAGGGGGGGGATACCCGGAGTACTCACCACCCTTAGGGACCGCTCGGTACTGCTGTATGAGCCGCGCTGGAGCGCGAATGAAGCCTGAGGAGAGTGAATTATCTGTGAGGAGATGAGGTATTCACGCCTTTCAGCAGCGCCGCTAGAGGCCGAAAACGAAACTGAAAGCGCCGCGGCTACAAGAAAATGGCCGCCAGGCGCCTGTATAACTATGCTTTGAGCCGCGGCAAAATGGCCGCCAATGGCGCACTTTTTAAATTCAAAACACTGCGCCAATGGCGCACGCAAAAAACAACACACATTCCCCCAGAACACTTTCCAAACACATTAACAGCCATGGAGCGGCCCCCCTCCAGGGCAGAGTGACCCCCCAAGCATCCCCACACAGCACAGCAGCAGAACAAGGTGCAGAGAGCAGCATAACAGGGGGGAGACAGGGAGAATCCCCCACACACAGAAACACAGCCAGTATGTACTCACCTTGCAGCAGGAGAGACTACTTACCCGTCCCGCAAGCACCTTGGAGAAAACCCTCGGTGCCAATAGAGGGATTCACTGGCTTGTTTCAGACAGACCTATCACAGAGTCGTACTGCGTAGCTGTCGGCCCGGTCAACCGCGAAAGATACAGTAGGTACTGTTCAATCTTGAGAGGACCGCGGGAGCAGGAAAGCAACCCGGCCACCCCTGGAGCCATGGGGTATGTCGTGAACGGAGTCTCATGCACACAAGGCGAGGATCAGCACGCTCGATGGTCGGACAGGGAAGACTACGAGGATACTAGTGTACCCAACCTGTTGCCCAGCCGACAGTTGATTGAAGGTCTCAAAAATAAAAGAATAAAATTCCCAAAGGAATAAAATTTAAAAGTAAAATCTTCCAGGAGACTGGCTCCTGAGAGAGCCACGTCTTATCCTGCTAGGCAGAAAAAAAACTGAGGTCTGCTGGCTGCAGGTGGGAGGGTAATGTCCGGAGGGACCGCCCCCCTGGGCGGGGCTGTTCAGCTCTGGTTTGTTCTAGAATGTTTCAACATTCAACATTCTGCCTAGGTCTTCTCCTGCAAGCAGGGACATATACCCACATGTTCAGTGAATAAGAGCCGCCGTGTCGGTCCATGGATGATAAGAGAAAATGCTTTGCCTTTCATTTCTACATCCTTGACGTTTACAATCACTTTAATGATCCCTGGTGTTCTTGCCAGTCCTCCCGCTTTCCTATGAAAAACTGGGCACACTTAGCAGGAGAACACAGTGGTCAGTTCTCTAGCTATGCTGGGAAGGCAGCCTGTCTTCTCCAATGATCAGACTTGTCGTGACACATAACCCTGCACAGCCCCTCTCTAGGAAGATTAGTATGCTGCTGCTGCTTCTCCTCCCCCAGCTCTTAGAAAGATGAGAACAGTGGGTATGTGATCATTTAAATTAAGGGTGGTTGGGGAGGTATTTATAATGTGTTTTTATATCTATAAACAAATACTTTGCCTTTCATTTGATTTTAAATTGAAGGGGTTGTTCTACAAGGTGATCATTTAGGCCTCATGCCCACTGACGTTTTTACAGCTGCGTTTTTTGCAGCTTAAAAACGCCTGTCCATGTTATTGTAAATATATATATATTTTTTTTTTTTTTTTAAACAAAAAAAAAAAAAACGTCGGAGCTAAAAACGCGACCGCGCGTTAGTGCGCGTTTTTGCGCGTTAGTGCGCGTTTTTTGATGCTCGCGTTTTTTTCTGCCTAATTCTGACGCTGAGGAACGCACTGGTCCTGTTTTTTTTTTACAGCTTAAAAACGTCTATGCTATTTGCAGCTCAAAAACGTCTAGGTGGGCATGAAGCTATAGACTAACATGGACAGGCGTTTTTAGGCTGTAAAAAACGCTCAAAAACGCGGCTGTAAAAACGTCCGTGGGCATGAGGCCTTACAATCACTTAAAAATCAACTAGTGTAAATATCTGAATGTGACTTATTCTCAGTCCCTGGTTCACTACTATACAGCATAATTCCATCCTGACCGGAATAGTGAAAGACAGCACTTGAGGCCAGCCAGGTTTGCTGCTGGCATATAAGCCAATGAGGAACATACTGAGAAGAGGCGAGATGAACTCATCAGTCTGTGGCTGTCCTTCACTGTCCAATCACAGACTGGAGGCCTGAAGATCATCTAGCTGTGTTGCTTACCTTTAGAAAGAATTTAGGTCACCGGGCCAACAGGACTAGCACGTCACTAATCTTAAATACAGATACATTGGTAGTAGGTCTAGGACCAAGATCACATTAACAGCCATGGAGTATGCAACTTTAACCCAGCTCAGCAATAGTAAATTCTAAATTGCTAACTAGTATATGTTGTCAACAGTGTGCTTGGCTACCCAAACTAGAAATTCATCTGGCCCTTTTTATGATCAGTAATGGTATGCAAACGATCATAATGATGAGAATAGAAATAAAAGGCAAAACATTTTTGTATAGATAAAAAACAAACAAAAAACACATTATAAAATACCTTTTTTATAAGTGATCACATTCCCTCTGTTTTCAGCTGCATAAGAGCTGAGGGGAGGAGAAGCAGCAGCACACTGAGCTTCCCAGTGAATGGCTGTGCCGCATAGCTAGAGAACTGACCATGATGTGCTCTCCTGCTTAGTGTGGTCAGTTTTAATAGAAAAGCAAGAGGACTAGCAGAAACACCAGGGATTTCACATAAAGGACGCAGTACAAAGAACAGGAGACTCTCTCATACAAGTACATGGTACAGCAGGCACATAATCAGGACTATGAAATATTGGGGTAACAAACACTAAATGGAAAATATCTGTCCACACAACAGTGTCAGAATAGGTATCCTAGATTAAAGTCAGAGTAAACCACAGAGTTAAAAAAAAAAAAAAAAAGTTTTCATGACCTTAGAGACTGTCTGTCCTTTCATAACAGATTTTTCTGTGAGCATTTATTTTCCTATGAGTATACACTGAGCCAAGTATGCACAGCGCAGTGCACAAACCCAGCAGGATTCTGCAAAATTACAAGGTAACGCCCTTGCGCAGGGAATTACGTCACCTCAGCCTGGCCATTCATGATGGTTGAAGACTTTGAACCCAAAAATAGACCGTGCGAAGAATGAAGCATTGGTGATGAAGTGCAGTGCAGATATTATAGCACTAGAGAAGATCACTTTTGCCAAGTAAGCATTAATGGGCATGCACTTTATGGCAAAAATCTCATGAAGCCAACATTTTTATTTATTTTTTTCCCCGATGGCTTAATTCCATTTTAATGTCTACCAATAATGTTATAAGCTTACCTAGAAAATTAGAGGGTATCCTCTCAAATATGAAAAAAAATTTAAGTAAATATGGAAGTTTAAAGCCAGGTATACACCAACACTAACCCTGCGGGTCGCACGAAAAACTGACAGCTCTGGTCAGAAGCACGGTTATAACCAGGAGAGGTTAAATCAGCGATCTCCCCTGCTGAGCTGTGTTCTGACAGGGGGAGGGCCCCCCCCCCCCCGCTATAACACTCCAATCAGGGCTCACTGCTATTGGCTGAGAACGCTAATCGGGAGTCAGGCGGAGCTGGTTTTCCAGCATGTACTTTTAACAGACCGACATAAACACAGGCAGAATGTCGGACGTTTTTTTGTGAACCAACAAATGTCCACGGACATTCTGTCCGTGTGCATGGGGCTTAAAGCTGGTTTCCACTGACATCCGCCTCCCCATGGAGTACAATCGGTTGCCCGATCGGGTCTGCCTGAAAAACGGACAGGCTGACGTGATCGGTCGGATCGTGTGAAAGGGGCCTTACAGCTGCACACCCCTTATGGACCAGAGCATTTTTTTACATTTCTGCTATGCGACAATTTAAATCAGCAAGAACTTTTCCATTCCTTAAGATAACACCACTTTTTCTAACTTGATCAGTGCAAGTTTAAAAAAATAAAATAAAATAGAGCGTGAAGGTAGATGAAAAGTATACTTTTTCTATCATTTGTTCAAATTACATGATTGTATAAAGCATTGCAAAGTTATATAAAAAGAAAATAAAGGCTTTTTTTTTTTCAATGTTGCTCTATTTTATGTAACACTAGAAAAATCACTGAACAAAAATTAATAAGAAAATTTAAATATTAAAGGTTCAGAAAAATAAACAAAAAGAAAAAAAAAAAAAAAAAAAAATCAGGAAATCAATATGTACGAGAAAAGGTAGCTACTTAGGATTGATTAGGGTAAAAGATAGTTTAATTTTTTTTTTAAATTTTTGTAAAAATGTATTTTTTTGGTCATGTAGCGAATGGACATTAAAATGCAGATTAAGGCTCATCCCTTTGAGCAGTAGATACAAAAGAGAACAATGTTAATTGTATCTCTATCGCCAGTCTGAGCACTGTTGAGAAACCGTGTGTTAGACAGTCTGTTTTTTTACAGCAACAGCTTATACAGATGCTGTGTTTACACAGCAGCTGCCGGTGTTCTGCCGAGATGGATCCCCCTAGCGGATAATGCCCGCCCTGGACTGCGCAGGCGCAGTGCTTTAGCAAACGGAGCCGCATAAAATTGCCAAACATGAACAGCTGTGAATCTGCTGTAGACGGCGCCTGCGCAATGAACACGACATTGTGACAGACGTTGCCGCACGCTCCCAATGCTCGCTCAACTCTGCAAGGGGCGGGTGTATTACTATTATATCGTGTAAGGGGCGGATGGCTACAGAAGTGGCATAATTTAAAATTTCATGTGCAGAGCTGCTAAGTTGAGGGTGGTTTTATCAAGAAACGACACGTTTTTGCGGGGCATGTTTAACCACTTCCTACCGGGTCATAGACATATGACGCCGGCAGGAACCCTCCCTCCCTCCGGGCGGACGTCATATGACGTCCTTTTTTCCCGGCCGTCTATGGGGCGCGCGCGCGCACCCGCGGCAACGCTCGTGACCCGGTGAGTGTGCCCGGCGGTCGCGATGTCCGCTGGGCACCCGCGATTGCCCACGATCACGGCAGAAGTGTGGATCTGTGTGTGTAAACACACAGATCCACCTCCTGTCAGAGGTGAGGAGACCGATGTGTGTTCCCAGTACAGAGGAACACAGATCGGTCTCCTCCCCTTGTGAGTCCCCTCCCCCTACAGTTACAATCACTCAATAGGGAACATATTAACCCCTTGATCGCCCCCTAGTGTTAACCCTTTCCCTGCCAGTCACATTTACACAGTAATTAGTGCAGTTTTATAGCACTAATCGCTGTATAAATGTGAATGGTCCCAAAAACGCGCCAATAGTGTCCGATGTGTCTGCCGCAATGTCACGGTCACAATAAAAATCGCAGATCGCCGCTATTACTAGTAAAAAAAATAAAAAAAATAAAAATGCCATAAATCTATCCCCTATTATGTAGACGCTATAACTTTTGCGCAAACCAATCAATATACGCTTATTGCAAAAAAAAATTACCAAAAATATGTAGAATACGTATCGGTCTAAACTTAGAAAAAAAATTTTGATATTTATTAAATCAAAAAGTAAAAAATATTGCATTTTTTTCAAATATGTCGCTCTTCTTTTGTTTATAGCACAAAAAATAAAAACCGCAGAGGTGATCAAATACCACCAAAAGAAAGTTCTATTTGTGGGGGAAAAAGGACGTCAATTTTGGTTAGGTTCAACGTCGCACGACCGCGCAATTGTCAGTTAAAGCGACGCAGTGCTGCATCGCAAAAAGTGCTCTGGTCAGGAAGGGGGTAAATTCTTCCAGGGCTGAAGTGGTTAAACAAATGAAGGGCGAAGAGGCCGTATTTTAAATTGATTGACAGAGACGAGGGCGGGTAGCTCAATGTGGATGGGAGATTTCAAAGCCATGCGCCCCTTACACAATATAATAGTAATACACCCGCCCCTTGCTGTAGCCATCCGCCCCTTACACGATATAATAGTAATACACACACCGCTTGCAGAGTTGAGCGAGCAACGAGAGCGTGCGTCAGCATGTGGCACAATATCCTGCTCATTGCGCATGCGCCGTGTACCTTTTGCTATTTTCGGCGCCTGCGCAGTACAGAGTGGGCATTATCCGCCGGGGGACCATTCTCAGGAGGACACCGGCTGTCATTTTGACAGTAGGACATTGCTGGCAACTGCAGGGGGCAGCAAAGCAGGATAACTGGGTGCACTACACAAAACACACACTTGGTGTAAATCCATTAATTTAAATTATTTTTTTTTGGACATGTGTAGCAAGCCCAGAGCCCACAACTGGTTAAGTAGAAAAACAATATGTTGATGACATAGCAATTTAATCTATTCAGTGTAATATTTTAAAGAGCCCTAATTTGAAGCATGCTTTCTGTTTTTCTTAAAAAAAAAAAAAAAAAAAAAAAAGAAAAGAAGATTAAAATTTCAGTGAGACAAGCAGGTATAAAAAGTTGATCAAAGATTTGAATACTTTTTCAGCTCACTTACCTTGAGCCAGTCTTTCCAGTCTTTTTCCATGCTCTGGTGGTATGGAGTACCTTGAGACAGAAAAATAAATAGAAACACTTGATCACAAAACTTCAAGTGATTATGAATTTAATTCTACAAAACTTCCTACATACTGTATTGGCCAGGTTTTTGCTACATGACATTTAAAGAAGACAATTTTAAAGAAGTTGTAAAGGCAGAAGGTTTTTCATCTTAATGCATTCTATGCATCAAGATAAAAAGTCTTCTGTGTGCAGCAGCCCCCCTAAAACACTTACCCGAGACTCATCTCTGTTCAGCCATCCCATCCATACTCAGCAATACCTAGCAATACCCAGCCATCCCCATTCATGCTCAACCATGCCACTACAGTGCCCATCAGTGTCTCACAAAAGTGTAATAGGTAGTCAAACTAGATTTGACATTTATGCCCCTAGAACACCTGATGGTGCTCCCTGAATGTTGGGCCTCTGTATGTGGCCAGGCTGTGGAAAAGTCTCCCACATGTGGTATCGCAATACTCAGGAGTAGGATAATCTATTTTGGGGTGAAATTTTTGGTATGTACATGCTATGCGTTAGAAATATTGTATAAATGGATAACTTTGTGTAAAAAAATAAAACAAAAAAATAAAAAGCGTTTATTTTCTTTCCACATTTTCCAAAAGCTTGTAGAAAAAAAAATGACATGTTCAAAAGACTCATTATGCCTCAGATTATACGTTGGGGTGTTTCTTTCCAAAATGGAGTCATTTTTGGGGCGTTTCCATTGTCCTGGTGCTCCAGGGCCTTCAAAAGTGCAAAAGGTAGTCAAGAAATTATGTGTGTAATTTATGCTCCTAGAACACATGAAGGTGCTCCCTGAATGTTGGGTCTCTGTATGTGGCCAGGCTGTGGAAAAGTCTCCCACATGTGGTATCGCCATACTCAGGACAAGTAGTAGAATTTGTTTGGGGGTGTAATTTGTGGTATGAATATGCTGTGTGTGAGAAATAACCTGCTTATGTGACAAATTTGTGAAAAAAAAAAAAAAAACTTGATTTTGCAAAAAATTGTGGGGAAAAAATTACAACTTAAAAAAAAACAAAAAAAAACTCACCATGCCTCTTACTAAATATCTTGGAATGTCCACTTTCCAAAAAGAGGTCAATTGGGGGGTATTTGTACTTTCCTTGCTTGTTAGGATCTCAAGAAATTAGATAGGCCGTCGGTACTTCAGGTGTGATCAATTTTCAGAGATTGGCACCATAGAGCTTACCAATTTGCAAACTTTTATAACAAACAAAAGAAAAACATTTTTTTTTTCTTTTTTTACAGAATTTTCTGTCTTTGTTTTATAGCACAAAAAATAAAAAACCCAGCAGTGATTAAATACCACCAAAAGAAAGCTCTATTTGTGTGAAAAAAAAAGCACAACAATTTCATATGGGCACAGTGTTGCATGACTGAGTATTGTTATTCAAAATGTGAGAGCACCGAAAGCTGAAAATTGGTCTGGTTAGGAAGGGGGTTCAAGCGCCCAGTGGGCAAGTGGTCAAGTTAAAAACCTCATTTGTTTAGCATGAGATAAAAAGAATGGAGCCGATTTATAAGGTTTTGGATAAAATTTGATACCTAGACTATATACGATAACAAAATATACTATGCCACGAGAGTCCTTTTTGTTTCAATACCAGCGCAAGTATATTTAGGGATTCACCTGGTTTGAAGTAGAGTGAAGGAGTTCCTTTTGTGGATGCAGAAAGACTGGTGGAGAGGACCCAGGCATGTGAAGCAGCCCATGTGTAGAGCTGGGCGATTTATTTCCACAAAAAAAAATCTGCAATTTTTTTTATAAAAAAAAAAAAAAAAAAAAAAAAAAAAAACACTATTTACGATTCAAATGTTTTTTTTTTTTGATGGACACCTAAGGAGCTGCGGGCAGGAGTTTTTAGGCGAGGCCGCAGCTTCGGCCTAGTCCGCGGCGTCCGGCCTCGCGGACTAGGCCGAAGCCTCGCCTAAAAACTCCTGCCTGCAGCTACTCAGGACCGGCGCGATGTCAGTGCCGGTCCTGGGGAAAAAATAATCTAAAAAATTGATTTTGTCAAAATCTGAATCGATTTGACCTACCAACTCTATTTTTAAATAGAATCGATTGTTTTGCACAGCCCTACTATGTAGGATGCTTATTTTGACTCTAAGACACCGAGTCCTTTTTATCTTGGCAGCCTTTCAGAGAATTTTTATGAAAGTACTTTTACTCAGCTTAAAGTGGTTGTAAACCCACTTTTTAAACAAAGACCTACAGGTAAGCCTAGATTAAGGCTTACCTGTAGGTGCATGAAATATCTCCTTAACCTACACGGTTAAGGAGATATTTGTATGTAAATGCAGCGACGCTGACGTCACCCCATTCACAAATTCGGCTAGGTCGCAACATTCGACGGCGTAGCCGAATTCGACAGCTCACGCGCGCATGCACGGAGTCACGTCTTCGCCGCTCCGGCCAATCACAGCGCCGGAGCGGCGCTGTGATTGGCTGCAGCGGCAATACCCGGAAGTAACATTCCGGCTATCGCCGCAGCGATGGATGCGGCTAGAGGAGGGACACGGACGACTTCGGGGGCCCCGATCGAAGGTAAGTGGTACATAATGAGCTAGTATGCTAATCATACTAGATCATTCTAGCTTTGTCTTGCAGGTTAGTAAAAAAAAAAAAAAAAAGATAAAAAGGGTTTACAACCACTTTAACCACTTGCTCTTAAACCCCCCTCCTGCCCAGATCAATTTTCAGCTTTCAGCGCTGATGCACTTTGAATGACAACTGCACGGTCATACAACGCCGTACCCAAATGAAATTCTTATAATTTTTTCCCCACAAATAGGGCTTTCTTTTGGTGGTATTTGATCATCTCTGCGGTTTTTATTTTTTGTTAAGAAAAATGAAAAAGACCGATTAAAAAAAAAAAAAAAATTGTTTTTTATATTTTGTAATGTTATAAAATTTTGCAAATAGGTAATTTTTCTCCTTCATTGATGTACGCTGATGAGGCTGCACTGATGGGCACCCATGGGCTGCACTAATGGGCACTGATAAGGTGGCACGGAAAAGAGGCACTAATAGGTGGCACTGATAGGCAGCATTACTAGGTGGCACCGATGGGCATTGATAGGTGGCACTGTGGGCACTGGCAGGTAGCAATGACAGGTGGCACTGGCAGGCGGTATTTATGGGCACTGATGAGGCTGATGTGCCTCCTTCCTCTTCGGGACCAATGTCCCTTGTGCACAAGCCGGTGATCAGCTTTTTTTTCTCCTCACGCTGTCAGCGTGAGGAGAAAAAAAAAAAAAAGACGATTACCGATCCTTTGTTTACATCACGTGATCAGCTGTCATTGGCTGACAGCTGATCACGTGGTAAAGGGCCGGGACCGGATCTGTACTCGCCCGTGTCTGACTCTGATCACAGCACGCGCTTCCTGCAGGGGGCGCGTGTTGCGCGTGAAAAGGGGAGGACGTCTATTGACAGCCTCCCGGCATTTCGAGTCCGTACTGTAGCCGTCATTCGGCTATATCGTGGCTGGGAAGTGGTTAAAAGTGCATGCAATACCAACAAAGTTTATCGTCATCGCTGTAAAAGAAATTGCCCTATTAAGATATTTTTCTCTAATACAGTGGTAAGAGAGTATGTGAACCCCTTGGAATTAACTGGCTTTCTGCAGTTATTTGCCATAAAACGTTATCTGATCATCATTGAAGGCTGGCTAAAACCAAACAATATAAGGTCAAACCTAAACACTTTCAATTTGCAAGCAATTAGGCAGGACTTTGCACTACACGGTTAAAAAGGTAAATCTAAAAAAAATTAAATAAAACATTTTTAAAAAATTTTAAAAATTGTATAATGTATGGCCAGCTTAAAGAGGAAGTAAACACTAGCTCTTTTTTAAATCTTTTTAGATTATTTTGATAAAAGAATCATGAAGTTATGCTTAATGTAGATGATATAAAAAACGTGAGGCTTTAGAACCACTTTAATCCCGCATAACACTGCAAATATTTTAAGCATTACTGATCATGCCTGGTTTACTACACTGACAATCGTCCTGCACTTAAAGTGGTTGTAAACCCTTACACAACACACTTTCACCTACAGGTAAGCCTAGATTAAGGCTTACCTGTAGGTGCAACAAATATCTCCTAAACCTACACGGTTTAGGAGATATTTGCAAAAGAAAGGCACAGTTTTCTACGGCGCATGCGCCGTAGACAACGGCACGCAGGCGCACAGAGAGTGAAGAAGCCGTGATGGGAAGCTGTGTCTGCACCCGTGCGCATGCGCGGGAGTGACGTCATTGCGGCTTCGGCCAGTCACAGCGCGAAGCCGCGATATGAGGAAGTGAGTCCTGGAGAGATGGCGCCGAGGGAGGTGGTGTCTGAGCACAGCTGTGGGGGCTTCGATCTCAGGTAAGTACTTCATAATGAGCTAGTATGCTATGCATACTAGCTCATTGTGCCTTTGCCTTGCAGGGTGTCCGTTTAAAAAAAAAAAAAAATAGGATTTTTTGTACTCACCGTAAAATCCTTTTCTCTGACATCCATGGACTGACACGGTGTCTCTTTACACGTGGGTTATGTCCCTGCTTGCAGGAGAAGACCTAGGCAGAATGTGAAATAATATACATACATTCTAAAAGCCAGAGCTGAACAGCCCCACCCAGGGGGCGGTCACTCCGGACATAACCCTCCCACTACAGTCAGCAGACTTCAGTTCGTAACAAAGCAGTACAAACTTAAAAGGAAGGGTGGGTGCCGTGTCAGTCCATGGATGTCAGAGAAAAGGATTTTACGGTGAGTACAAAAAATCCTATTTTCTCTTACCATCCATGGACTGACACTGTGTCTCTTTACACTTTACACGTGGGATGTCCCAAAGCAGTGTCAAGAGGGATGGGAGCAGTATAAATGGAAAAACCAAAACTTCACTCCAATAAGGCAGAGCTCCTCAACGGAGGAGTCGCAACTTTAAACAGCGGCCTGCAGCACCCTGCGGCCGAAGGAAACATCCGAAGATGCAGCCACATTAACCTTATAAAACTTAAAAGGCATGAACAGACGACCAGGTCGCCGCCTTGCACACTCGTGCAACCGACGCTTGATGTCGGGAAACCCAGGAAGCACCAATTGCCCTGGTGCAATGCGCCGTAACCGGAAAGGGAGGCGCCCACCCTTTGAGAGCATAGGCTTGAATGACGGTTTGTCCGATTCCCCTAAAAATGATGGCAGACGAAACCGCTTGGCCCTGTTATGGACCAGAGACAGTCACAAACAGTGAGTCGGACTTCCGAATAGAAGCAGTAGCAGACAGGTACACCCGTAAGGCTCGTACCACCTCCAATATGTGCAGCGCAAACTCTCTGGGATGCGATGGGTGAGGACACAAGGACGGGAGGGTAATGTCCTCATGTAGGTGAAAGGTCGACACCACCTTTGGCAAAAAAGGAAGGTCGTCGCGGATGCAACACCGCCTTATCTTTATGGATGACTAAATAAAAGGGATTTTTATAACAGCTTACCTGTAAAATCCTTTTCTTGGAGTACATCACGGGACACAGAGCGACTTAGTCATTACTAATGGGTTATATAGATTACCTTCAGGTGCTGGCACTGGCAACTTCCAAACCGGAAGTACCCTCCCCTATATAAGCCCCTCCCATCCGGGAGCACCTCAGGTTTTGTAGCAAAGCAATAAGTGTCCCCAAAAGAGGGGTGGGAGCTCTGTGTCCCGTGATGTACTCCAAGAAAAGGATTTTACAGGTAAGCTGTTATAAAAATCCCTTTTTCTTTTTCGTACATCACGGGACACAGAGCGACTTTGGCATTGCTTTGGGACGTCCCATTAGTAATGACTAATGAGGGGGGGGATACACTATATATAAGCTGGGCGCAATCAGGCATGAGGATCTTTTGCGGCCTGCAACACACTGCGCCCAAAGGCCACATCCTCCTGACTTCTAACGTCCACCTGGTAGAACCTAGTAAACGTGTGTACTGAAGACCATGTTGCGGCCTTACAGATTTGAGCCAGGGAGGCCTGGTGATGCACTGCCCATGAAGTTCCAACTGCTCTTGTGGAGTGCGCAATAACTTTGAACGGAGGCGGTCTCTTTTTCAAGCCAAAGGCTTGTATTATGACCTGTCGAATCCACTTGGCTAAAGTAGATTTTGATGCTGCCTGACCCTTTCTGGGGCCTTCCGGCAGAACAAACAAAGTATCCGTTCTACGAATCTGAGCAGTGGCTTTTAGATAAGCTTTAACTGCTCTTACTACATCCAAAGAATGCAATAACTTTTCCTCTACCGAGGTAGGTTTGGGAAAAAAGAAGGAAGAACCACATCTTGGTTCAAATGAAACCTCGATACCACCTTAGGAAGAAAGGCTGGATGAGGACGTAACACTACTCTGTCCTTATGGACAACCAGATATGGCTCCTTACAGGACATGGCGGCTAATTCCGATACTCTTTTAGCCGAACAAATGGCTACTAAGAAAATCAATTTCCTGGTGAGAAGAACCAAGGAAATGTGCTGCAATGGTTCAAATGGTTGTTTCTGTAGAACCGACAGAACCAGGTTTAAGTCCCATGGACATATAGGAATACTAACCGGAGGGCTAATACGCATCACTCCTTGTATGAAAGCTTTGACTAATGAATGCAAAGCCAAGGGCCTTTGAAAAAATATTGACAAGGCCGAAATCTGACCCTTGATAGTACTCAAGGCAAGCTTCCTATCCACAGCCCACTGTAGGAAGTCCAGAATCCTACCTATTACGTACTTACGCGGATGCCATTTCTTGGCCTCACACCACGCGATGTACGCCTTCCAGATCCTATAATAGATCTGCCTGGATACCGGCTTCCTGCCATTGATCATGGTAGATACCACCGGATTAGAGAGACCTCTCTTTTTTAGAATGTGGGCTTCAATAGCCAGGCCGTCAAACCTAGGGCTGGTAAGGAAGGGTGGTATATCGGTCCCTGCGAAAGCAGGTCTGGACGATGTGGGAGGGTCCAAGGACTCCCCACTGACATCTTTACGATCTCCGCGTACCATGCTCTTCGGGGCCACGCTGGAGCCACCAGAATCACCGGTTTCTTTTCTACCCGGATTCTGCGGATTAATCGCGGTAACAATTGTGGCAGTGGGAATGCATATATCAGCTTGAACTGATCCCAAGGGAACACTAGGGCATCCGAGCCGCAAGCTAGGGGGATCCCTTGTGCGAGACACAAATCTGTCCACCTTTGCGTTGAATCTGGATGCTAGCAGATCTACATCCGGTGTTCCCCACCGCTGGCATATTGCCTGGAAAACCTCGGGGTGAAGAGACCATTCCCCCGGGAATAATTGCTGGCGACTTAGAAAGTCCGCTCTCCAATTTTCCACTCCTGGGATGAAAACCGCGGATATGGCTGGGACATATCTTTCTGCCCATTTCAGGATGTAATTCGCTTCCCTCTGGGCTGCACGACTCCTGGTGCCACCCTGGTGATTGATATATGCCACTGCTGTGGCATTGTCTGATTGAATTCTGACAGGGGACCCTTGGAGTTTGGATGTCCATGCTACTAGGGCATACCGGGCTGCTCGTATCTCTAAGAGATTGATGGGCAGGGCCTTCTCTGCTTCTGACCACTTGCCCTGTAGAGACCATTGCTCCAGTACTGCCCCCCAGCCTATGAGGCTGGCATCTGTAGTGACCACCTTCCAAGAAACCGGACTGAAGGGTTTCCCTTTTTCCAGATTCTGGGGCACCAACCACCAATGGAGGCTCTTGCAAACGGAAGGGGACAGGGACATTGGTAAGTCTAAAGCCTGAACTTTTTTGTTCCAGGCTGACAGTATGGCCCTCTGCAAGTTCCTTGAATGGTATTGACCGTAGGGTACTGCTTCGAATGAAGCCATCATTTTTCCCAGCAGCCTCATGCACAGGCGTATGGATGGTTTTCTTTTTGTACCCACTAAGTGGGTCAAATCTTTCAAAGACGACACCTTCTCTGGAGGTAAGAAAATCTTTCTCTGATTTGAATCCAGCCTTAGCCCCAAGTATTCCAGACTTTTGACTGGTCTTAGAGCTGACTTGTCTCGGTTGATAATCCAACCGTGATATTCCAGATACTTGATTGTCTCGTGAATAGCTACTTCCAGTTTTTCCACTGAGTGGTCTACTAGTAGCAGGTCGTCTAAATATGCCATTATCGTTACACCCCGTGTTCTTAGATTGGCCAATAGTGGGGCCAGAATTTTTGTGAACACTCGTGGTGCTGTGGCCAGACCGAAAGGTAAGGCTCTGAACTGAAAATGGCGCCCTTCTACTGCAAAGCGTAGAAATTTCTGGTGGGCCGGAAAGATGGGAATATGCAGATAAGCATCCTTTATGTCGATCGAGGCTAACCATTCCTGCCCTTGTAGGGCGGTGGCCACCGATCGGATTGACTCCATCCGAAAAGTCCTGATATGTAGGAATTTGTTTAGCCCTTTTAGATTTAATATGGGCCTCACGTCCCCATTTGGTTTTGGGACTGTGAAGAGGTTTGAGTAAAACCCGAACCCGCATTCTTCCAAGGGAACCTTCATGATTACACCTTGGAGCAATAGTTGTTCTAGTGCCAGAAGGAGGGATCCTCTCTTCTGGGGATCGCTTGGCACGTTTGACCTCATAAAATGGGCAGGAGGAGTGTCTTAACTCCAGCTTGTATCCCAGACTTACTGCGGAGATCACCCATCTGTCTCTGATGGTGTCCTGCCAGGTCTCTGTGAACAACTGAAGTCTTCCCCCCACCCGATTGAGTGGGGGCAACCCTTCATGACTTGGGGGGAGGTTTCGTACCTCTCTTGGCCCAGGGTTTCTTGTTACCCTGTGATTGTCCCCGATTTCTGCCCCCAGAATTTGACCGTGGAGGCCGTCGGAACTGTTTCACAGCCGATGTGCCAGGGACTGGAGAAGTAGGCCTCTTAAAAGAAGGACTTCTACCCTTGTTCTTAACCGGCAAGAGTGTACTTTTACCGGCAGAAATTTTCTGGATATACTTGTCCAGATCTTCTCCGAATAAGCGTTCTCCATGAAATGGGAAGCTAATCAGCAATTTCTTACAGGGAGCCTCAGCAGACCAGTTTTTGAGCCATAGAAGCCTACGCATATGTACTACAGACAGCGTAAAGCGGGAGGCCTGTTGGATTGTATCCTTTATGGCGTCCACCGCAAAACACAAGGCTCTAGGTAGGTCAGCTAAGGCAAGAGCCTGCTGATCTGGTAAGTCCCTTAAGACTTGTTTTAACTGATCCTTCACTGCTTGGCAGACCCCAATAGCTGCTACTGCAGGTTGTGTCACCATGCTTGCTGTAGAGAAAGCAGATTTTAGTAAAGACTCCAATTTTTTATCTATTGGGTCTTTGAACATTGGAACATTATCTACTGGACATGTCAGTGATTTATTCACATAAGAGATGGCTGCGTCCACTGTGGGCACCTTCCATTTTTGTATGAACTTATCCTCCATGGGATAGATCACCGGAAATCTCTTGGGGGGAGTAAATATTTTATCAGGATGCTCCCAATCCTGGTAAATAAGCCCTTCCAATAAGGGGTGGATTGGGAAGGAACAGACAGTCTGGGGAGCTTTTAGCGACCCCAGCGAGGAGACAGTAGTGGTTGATGGCTCCGCAAGAGGCATTTTAAATGCTGATCGGACCATGTTAGTCAGAGACTGAACCCATAATCTTTCAGCCTGAGATGCTGAGAAAGGTTCTTCCACTGTTGATTCCTCTATAACCGAATCAACCTCATCCTGATCCCCTTCAGGCAGGTCGATCTCTGTGTGGGGCTGTTCCTCCACTAACAGGTACTCTGAAGGAGGAGACGGAGATCGGACGCGCTTTCCCTGTGACAGGGAAGCAGCGATCAACGCTGTTAATCTCTCTTCCAATCCTCCCAGAGCTGAGGAAAAAACCTCCTCTGTTATATATACAGGAGCAGGTGGACTGGGGACAGCCGCAGCACCAGGTACTCCTGCGGGGTTCCTACGGCTACTAACCTCTGAAATTTCAGGGGAGATTGGTGCAGTACAAGCATGCCCAAAATCCTCAGAGTCCGATGGAGACCCCTTTCGCTTCTTGGAAGGCCTATTTCCAGAGCGTCTGGACGACATATCCTTTAAGCACAAAGCTGAGGTATTCCCGTCGTCATACACCACTTTTACTGGGAATAGTCTAGCACAGTTGCTGCTATATACCAGCTGGTGTCCACTAAAGTGCCTTTCTATGGGGATGCCTGCATCAACCGCCTGTGTGCCACCGTTTTGTTGCTAGCTCTGTTTGCATCCAGCTGACACTTGTACTGTGTCTTTTATCCATGCTGGGACGCCTGCACATGCGCAGAAGCGCCGCGGCGCGCATCAAGCGTCATCCACCAGCCCCACCCCTTTTTTTCACTCATCTCTACATAGGAGGCGCGTGCACGCGCCCGTGCGCCTTCGGCGCTTTTTTTAAAAAAAATAAGCAGGGACTAGGAGCCAGGGCCCTTTTTGCCGGAGGGCCTGTGCGGTGGACGAGTGCAGCAACAGGGCAGAAGAAGTGGATTCCCACAGAGAACTTACCAACTGCCTGGATCTTTTGACTTGAAAAGACAAAGATCCATATGACAAGAAAAAATGGACCACAGCGGCCTCTAGTGGTTTAACACAGGTACCGCGGTCTCCCTTTTTTTTTTTTTTTTCTTGACTACTATTAAAATATTACATTTTCCAGTAGTTACAGGCATGCACAGATATTTAGCGGGAATACCGTTAGGTAACAGACAAAGACAAATTAGGCTTGGGGGTCCCCCAATAGAACCAAGTTCCTGGGGGCCCCCACTTACCTCTTCCCCGCCGCAGGACTCTGTTTGGTCCACAGAAGCCCAAACTTCACCTATCACGGCAGGCATTGTAATTAAACCTTCAGGGACCGGGTTCCCAAGGATTCCACTCCCCTGGACCTGTATAGCACCCTGCACAGAAAACATCTTGGTCGTGGGTATGACCAGAGCTCTGGATCCCAGGGTCCAGCCCTCCTAAGAGAGGCATTACAGGCAAAACCTTGCTCTTCTGTTGCAAGGCCCGGGTACCGACCGTTTAGCTATGAAGCTTTTTTGGTCGGATCCGGAACAGCTTACTGAGGCCCATAAAAGAACCTGTACGCAAGCCCAGTGAAAACACATGTTACTCTTTGGCCAACACCTTAGACACTGGCAAAAAACTGAGGTGCTCCCGGATGGGAGAGGCTTATATAGGGGAGGGTACTTCCGGTTTGGAAGTTGCCAGTGCCAGCACCTGAAGGTAACCTATATAACCCATTAGTAATGACTAAGTCGCTCTGTGTCCCGTGATGTACGAAAAAGAAATGGCGACTTGCAGGACAAAGCCGCCAACTCAGACACTCGTCAAACAGAAGTGATTGCCACTAAAAAGGCCACCTTCTGAGACAAGACAAGAGGGGAATATCCTGGATATTCCCAAAAGGAGGTTCCTGGAGGACCGAGAGCACCAAATTCAGATCCCACGGTGGGAGAGGAGGCTTGACAGGAGGGAGCACATGGCGAACCCCCAACACAAGGTGCTAACCAAGAAAATTACCCGCTAGAGGTCGCTGAACGAAGACGGCCAAGGCCGAAATCTGATCCTTGATGGTACTCAAAGCAAGCTTTTGGGTCACTCCACACTGCAGAGGACGCAGGATTCTGGGGACGGAATACGTCCGAGGACGCCAGTCCAGCGCTTCGCACATGGCGATATAAGCTTTCCAGGCACGGTGATAGATCTGCCTGGAGGAAGACTTCCGTGTCCTTAACATGGTCAAAATGACCGAGTCCGAGAGACCTCGGTCCCTCAACACCTGGCTTTCAACAGCCCTGCCGGTAAAGCCAGAGACTGTAAGCCGGATGAAACATAGGACCTTGAGACTGAAGGTCCTCCCTCATCGGCAACCGCCAGGGAACGTCCGCGACGAGACGTACCAGATCAGCGTACCAGTGATGCTGAGGCCAATCTGGAACAATTAGGATCGCCGGAGTTTATATCAGGCGATAAGGACCCTATGGGGCCACCAACGCATCCGAGGCATCGCCCAAGGATCCCTGGATCTGGCCACAACCTCGACCCTTGCGATTGAGTCGAGAGGCCATCAGGTCCACATCCGGCGTGCCCCACCATCGGTTAAGGAGTTGAAATATGCAAGGACCACTCTTCTTGGTCTGGTGTCTGGCGATTGGCGACTCAGATAGTCCGCCTGACCATTGTCTATGCCCAGAATGTAAAATGGCCTACATTCCGGCCCACTTCAGGATACGGACTACCTCGGAAGCCGCAGCTGAGCGCCGAGTTCCCCCTTGATGGTTTACATACGCCACCGCCGTGGCGGTGTCCGACTGGCTCCTGATGGAGCGACCCCGTACTCTCTCCGACCTGAGGAGAGACACAGTCCGATGGCCCGTATTTCCAGAACAGTGATTGGTAAACGGGCTCGTCCGGAGTCCAAGGCCTGAGCCGACAGGACTCCCCAGACTCCACCCCAGCCCGTCAGGCTGGTGTCCGTCGTGAGTACCGTCCATTGGATGGGAGGGGAACGACTTTCCGGACCGAAGAGCCGAGGATCTCAACCACCATGTCAGGGGCGCCCTGACCAGGTGAATCACCTGGATCTGAAGATCCAAAAGGACAACGGGGATTTGTCCCAGGTGGACAAGATCTCCTTCTGCAATGCCCTGGTGTGTGATTGGGCATACGGAACAGCCGCGAAGGAGGTCACCACGAGTCTCGGGACTCTCATGCAAAAAACGGATTGACAACCATTTTTGGGATGTCAGCACCCGCACCGCAGACTGAAGTGTCAGCAACTTCTCCAGAGGTAGGAGACCTTTGCCTCCAAGGAGTCCAGAATCAGAACTAGATACTCCAGACACTGAGTCGGGACCAGGACTGACTCCTGAATGTTCAGGAACCACCCGAGTCTTTGAGGGTCTAATTGACGATAGTCACCTTTCCTCTAAGTCTGATCCTCTTTCTGCTCTTAGCAGAAGATCATCCAGATAGCCCACGACAGCAATGCCTCGCTGTAACAGAAGGCTAGAACCAGAGCAAGCACCTTGGTGAACACCCTTGGTGCCGAGGCTAGGCCGAAAGGAAGAGCCACAATCGATAGTGGACTTCGCTGATCACAAAGCGCAGAAACGTCTGGTGACTGCGCAGATCGGAACATGCAAGTAGGCGTCCTTGAAGTCCAAGGACGCCAGAAGAAAATCCCTTTGGTGGAGTGTAGCGATCACCGTGCGAATGGATTCCATGCGGAATTTCTGCACCTTCTTGAAGGCATTCATGGCCTTGAGGTCCAGGATAGGTCAAACCACGTCCTATTTTTGGGACGACAAACAGATTCGAGTAGAATCCCTGAAAACTCTCCTGTGACGGAACCAGCACAATCACTCCGGACCTGATCAAATCCTGTACAGCCCCCAAGAGGGCTGCCCGACAGGTAGGAAGGAGAGGAAGATTTGAGGGAAAGAATCTGCCTGGGGGCCAGGATCGGAATACTATCCTGTATCCTGAGGTGACCACCTCGCACACCCACCAGTCAGAGATTCGGGAGGACAACCGATTCGTGACCTGCGAAGTCGTCCCCCCACCCCAGAGTCAGGCGGAGGCAAGACTTCACGCGGAGGCGGGCTTGGGAGCCGCTTGTTCGGCTTACGCACCATGGGGCACTTGTGCCCACCAGCCGCACTGCCGACAGTCTGAGAGGGCGTACCCGTGGACTCTGACTGACGAAAAAAACCCATTTTGCTGCAAAGGAAGGCCCCTGTTTGCGGCGGGCCTCCTCACCCTTGCTAGTCTAAGGAAGAAGAAGAGTGCTTTTACCTCCCATGACGATGTCATCCAGAGCAGCACCGAAAGGTCTACCACCTTTAAATGGTAGATCCGTCAGGAGCTTCCTAAGGCTAGGTCAGCAGACCAGCACTTCAACCAGATAAGACGACGCAATACCACCACCGAGACAGAGGCCCTGGATATTAAAGGGGCCGCGTCCAACGTGGCGTCGCACACATAAACCAGGCCCTGAACCAGTTGGTGGGCCAAAGCAACTGTGTCTGGAGGAAGATTATGCTCCTGTACAGCTAGGTGCAACATTTTTGCCCAACCTGTAAGTGTTTAAGACACAAGGGTCGCCACTACCACAGGCCGTAGGGCGGATCCCAACAAGGCAAACATGGCTCTGCTCACCACTTCTGACCTCCTGTCAGTGGGGTCCTTAAACGCAGGAGTCCCCTCCATCGGAAGAGTGATGGCCTTGTTCAACCGGGCGACTGGAGGGTCGACCCTGGGGGAGAAGCCCACTTTTTAAGTAGGGCATCTTCAAGGGGTATCTGATAGACAAACGCTGCGGGACCATAAAAAAAATTCTTCGGCGGCTTTTCCCAGACCTTATCAATGAGCTGGTCAAAGAAAGTACATATGGAAAAATCTCTTTAGAAGGCCTGGCCTTAAAAGAACCAAAGGAGACTGTATCCGCCTGAGGTTCTGCATCCGCAGCATTTTAGCTTGAGAGTGTCCCTCACCGCAGTCATGAGTACACTAACAAGCACCCTGTCATTTACTGACTCAGAACTGGAGTTTTCCTCATAAGGAATGTCCTGTTCAAAACCATCCAATACATTCAGAACTAGGGTCCTGAGCGGTAGTGGCTAGGCCCATATCCGAATCAGCGCACTGCCCTCATGAAGTAAAGTGGGAAGAGGGCGCTTTTTGCTCCCTTGCGCTTGCACACAGCTCCCATCCTGGTCAGAAATGATTCCAGGACTGCCCACAACTGGTCCCTAGGGACCGCAGGTGCTGAAGCACTGCCTGTTGTCCACTGACATTTAGGGGAAGCTGGTGACAGAGACTCCATATTGCCCCCCTCTGAGACTCCTCAGATAAAAAGTCCACCCACAGGCTGTGCTGACTGAGGAGGGGGCGCCCAGGGGACTCACCAAACCGGACCAGGGACCGCTCAGTTCCACTGTCTGTACCGCGCTGTGTCAGCGCTGGTGAGCTGTGAGGAGATTGTGAGGAAATTTGCGCTGTTACAGCAGCGCTAGAGGCCAAAACTAGTGCTGAAGAGCGCGCGGGCTACAAGAAAATGGCCGCCACACTTCACTGAGGTGATCCGCGGCAAGATGGCCGCCATGACTCAGCAAAAGTGAAAAAAAACAGCACACACACAGTGCCACTCGGCGCTCAGGCCCCAAAACACACAAAAAAAGGCCCCAAAACACACAAAAAAAGGCCCCAAGCATATCTGCAGACCAGAATTAGCCCCTCCAAGAACAGTGTGACCCTCAGGCACCCCACACAGCACAGCAATGGTGACAGAGAGTGACAATGAAATACAGGGGGAGACAGGGAAAATCCCCCACAGAGAAACACACAGCCTTTTGTACTCACCTGCAGGCAGGAGAGACTACTTACCCGTCCCCTGAGGGACCCACTGGTGTGTTTTTGACAGGACTATCACAGTGCAGTACTGAGTAGCTGTCGGCCCGGTCCACCGCGAAAGATACAGTCAGTCAGGAACTGTTCAGTCTTGAGAGGACCGTGGGAGCATGAAAGCAAACCCAGCCACCCCTGGAGTCATGGGGCCTGTCGTGAACTGAGTCTCACGCACACAAGGCGAGGATCAGCACGCTCGATGGTCAGACAGGGAAGACTACGAGGATATCTTGTACCCAACCTGTTGCCCAGCCGACAGTTGATAGAAGATTCTCAAAAATAAAATAAAAAAGAATTTCAGAAAAGGAATAAAAATAGGTCAGGAGACTGGCTCCTGAGAGAGCCACGTCTTCTGCTAGGCAGAAAAAAACTGAAGTCTGCTGACTGTAGTGGGAGGGTTATGTCCGGAGGGACCGCCCCCTGGATGGGGCTGTTCAGCTCTGGCTTTTAGAATGTATGTATATTATTTCACATTCTGCCTAGGTCTTCTCCTGCAAGCAGGGACATAACCCATGTGTAAAGTGTAAAGAGACACCGTGTCAGTCCATGGATGGTAAGAGAAAAGAGGGTTTACTTTCTCTTTAAAAGGGGGGGCACAAGGTTTCTTACAATTTTGGGGCTTAAACTGCTAATAGTAACACTAGCACATCAAGCTTATACTGCATAAGTTTACTGCAGATCTGTAAAAGAAAGCTTTCCCAAAAATCTTTGTAATTGACATAACTGAGAAATAATTTATTTGGTTTCTTAAAACTGGAGTTTACACTATAAATTGCAAATAATTAATGTTGGTTGATAAACACCTTTGCTGATATAATCATATTGCCTGTAAGCATTAAATGGAATGCCAAGATAAGATTGGTAACAACAATTAAACAGCAACACTGTTTTTATACAGTGCAAAAAACTTTTCAATGTATAAAAATAAATAAAAAAAGTGTGTTCGAGAAATAAAAAGGTTTTGCAAAAATATCTTCTTATTCCAAGGACTGTACAAAGGACAGAGAGATATCTGTTCTGTATGGAGGAAGAGACAAGTTTACTTTCATTACAGGAAAGGGTTTGTTATGGTAGAAAAGGTTAATCTGTGTCAATCCCATTCTCATGAAGCTGTAATGGTAAACAATAATGGAATATAAAAATAGATTGGATGCCATTAGTACACCTGACATCCACGGTTCTATTTTCAAAAAAAAGTATGGTAATTATTTGATCCAAGAATTCTCTTACCCCACTCCCCAAGGAGAAAATGCATACAGTTGCCTTGGGTGTGGTCTTTTACTGGATCAAAAAAAAAAAAGTCTAAATTTGTATTCTACAGCTGCTTGCTGTAAAAAGGACCAAGCTAACGCAGTTCTCCTATATAATTATTTTACTGATTTTTGGTTTATGTTCGCTTCTTATTGAAGGATTCTTTAATTACTGAGCACAGTAGCTTTCTATTCTGGCATACTACCTTATGTTTAATAGTATTGATGAGGTGCTCCCTCTATTCCGCTTGACAAGCATACCTTGTTGATGGACATTTACTAGGACCTTGTCTCTCCACCTACTGGGGTGCAGCATGATCCCGGAGGGGCGTTCCGGGGGTTGGAGATACTATGGTTGAATAACTTTAGGTATGCATCCGGTTGGTTGAGGTGGAGCATACTTATTCACTGGCAGTAATGCTAGGACATGATTACATGAGATAACTCGCAAGACTCATTTATGTATGTAGCGGGGTGTTTCCCCTTTAATTAGGAGAAAGAACTACGGTTCCCAGAGGTCCACTGTTCACCGGATGTTTTGGGTTATGCCCCAGAGACTCATGGGGGAAGTGATATAAGGAAGGGGCGAGGCCTGACTCGCTCTCTTTGGACACGGGACGGCTGAGACTGATCCACCTGTGCGGAGCTGTGCTGTGTGAGGGCCTGAAGCCTGGGGACTTCTTGCAGCGAACCAAAGAGCCTTCCACCCTTTGCGAGCCTGGGTGGCATCCAACATCTCCTGCCTGCAGCCTAGATTGGATGGGAGACCCGATGGCAGCAACCGCTGTGTGCGAGTGACGACACAGCCGGTGGAAGTCCCGGACGGGTCGCGTCCGGAGGGTGAGCTGAGCGAAAGCTCATCCAATGACCTGTTTGTAGTACTGTGCCTATAGACTGCCGAGGCCTACCACTTCACTTTAAGACTCTCACTGGAGATCCGCAGCAGGACTGATCCAGAGGATCTCTAGTGAAGTACGGTCAGTTGTTCAGATTCTCCCTGTTGGATTACAAAGTGTTTATTATTCTTATGTGCACCACCTCTACAGCAAGCCGGTGAAGAAACCATTATTCTTACAGGACTAAGTTTTAGAGTAAGGGATCAGGCCTGATCCGTTAGGTTACATTTAGCTGTTGTACCATAGGGTACCTAGTTAACGGTCGCCCCACGTGGCGTTCCTTCACCCCCCCTTTTATTCTATGGTGTAATGTGACTGTCATTGCAGGGCTCTGCATACAAGTTAAAAATCATATTGTCATTGCTGTGTGTTTTCTTTGCATAACAAGGAGTAAAATCCGTTATCCCTTTATTACTGTTCTATGTTTGAATCTCTCTCTTAAAGTATAAGGATATATGTGTGTATCCTTTAGACTAGCTGTGCCAGAGTGGGTAGAGCCGATTGCCGGTGGGTTGGCGAGCTGTACTCAGGGCCCAAATCAAACCTTGCGGCCCGCTTAAGCTGAGGGTATCGCTACATGTACTTGCAGGAATGTATGTTTCTAAGGATGCACACTCGTTTTTTGTACTGTACAACCTACTTGTTTGACAATCTTTTGTTATCATTGAAAACTTTCAATAAAAATATTTGAAACAAAAAGGACCAAGCTACAGTCATGGTCAACAAATATTGACAGATAATCAGTGTTGTAAGTAACTGCGCTAAAATAAACGGCGTTACTTAACGCAGTTACTTTTGAGCAGGGCTCGACAAACCCCGGGCGCCAGGTCGCCATTGCGACTAGAATTAGCGACCTGGGGCAGCACAGCTGGGGTATCCTGTGTCTCCGTGCCCCCCCCCCCCCGCCGCGGGATCGCGTCGGGCCGCGCTGGCCGGTAATTGAGGCCGCGGCTTTGCGGCCTTCTGCAGGCCTATGCTTCCTTCTGTGAACTAGCGCCATCTTGTGGTGGCAGTTGGTATGACAACCAGCAATGCTAATGGAGTTTCCCTGTCTGTTTTGCCTGCCATCTCCTTCCCTCTAATTAGAACCCCCAAACATTATATATATTTTTTATTCTAACACCCTAGAGAATAAAATGGCGGTCGTTGCAATACTTTGTCACATCGTATTTGCGCAGCGGTCTTACATGCGCACTTTTTTGGGGAGAAAATAGGATTTTTTGTACTCACCGTAAAATCCTTTGCTCTGACATCCATGGACTGACACGGTGTCTCTTTACACTTTACACGTGGGTTATGTCCCTGCTTGCAGGAGAAGACCTAGGCAGAAAGTGAAATGTTATACATACATTCCAAAAGCCAGAGCTGAACAGCCCCACCCAGGGGGCGGTCCCTCCGTACATAACCCTCCCACTACAGTCAGCAGACTTCAGTTCGTAACAAAGCAGTACAAACTTAAAAGGAAGGGTGGGTGCCGTGTCAGTCCATGGATGTCAGAGAAAAGGATTTTACGGTGAGTACAAAAAATCCTATTTTCTCTTACCATCCATGGACTGACACGGTGTCTCTTTACACTTTACACGTGGGATGTCCCAAAGCAGTGTCAAGAGGGATGGGAGCAGTATAAATGGACAAACCAAAACTTCACTCCAATAAGGCAGAGCTCCTCAACGGAGGAGTCGCAACTTTAAACAGCGGCCTGCAGCACCCTGCGGCCGAAGGAAGCATCCGAAGATGCAGCCACATTAACCTTCTAAAACTTAAAAAGGCATGAACGGACGACCAGGTCGCCGCCTTGCACACTTGTGCAACAGACGCTTGATGTCGGGAAACCCAGGAAGCACCAATTGTCCTGGTGGAATGCGCCGTGACCAGAAAGGGAGGCGCCCGCCCTTTGAGAGCATAGGCTTGAATGACGGTTTGTCTGATTCCCCTAAAAATGATGGCAGACGAAACCGCTTGGCCCTGTTATGGACCAGAGACAGTCACAAATAGTGAGTCGGACTTCCGAATAGTAGCAGACAGGTACACCCGTAAGGCTCGTACCACCTCCAATATGTGCAGCGCAAACTCTCTGGGATGCGATGGGTGAGGACACAAGGACAGGAGGGTAATGTCCTCATGTAGGTGAAAGGTCGACACCACCTTTGGCAAAAAAGGAAGGTCGCGGATGCAACACCGCCTTATCCTTATGGATGACTAAACATGGCGACTTGCAGGACAAAGCCGCCAACGCAGACACTCGTCAAACAGTGATTGCCACTAAAAAGGCCACCTTCTGAGACAAGACAAGAAGGGAATATCCCGGATATTCCCAAAAGGAGGTTCCTGGAGGACCGAGAGCACCAAATTCAGATCCCACTGTGGGAGAGGAGGCTTGACAGGAGGGAGCACATGGCGAACCCAACACAAGGTGCTAACCAAGAAAATGACCCGCTAGAGGTCGCTGAAAGAAGACGGCCAAGGCCGAAATCTGATCCTTGATGGTACTCAAAGCAAGCTTTTGGGTCACTCCACACTGCAGAGGACGCAGGATTCTGGGGACGGAATACGTCCAAGGACGCCAGTCCAGCGCTTCGCACATGGCGATATAAGCTTTCCAGGTACAGTGATAGATCTGCCTGGAGGAAGACTTCCGTGTCCTTAACATGGTCAAAATGACCGAGTCCGAGAGACCTTGGTCCCTCAACACCTGGCTTTTAACCGCCCTGCCGTTAAAGCCAGAGACTGTAAGCCGGATGAAGCATAGGACCTTGAGACTGAAGGTCCTCCCCCATCGGCAACCGCCAGGGAACGTCCGCGACGAGACGTACCAGTGATGCTGCGGCCAATCCGGAACAATTAGGATCGCCGTAGTTTATATCAGGCGATAAGGACCCTATGGGGCCACCAACGCATCCGAGGCATCGCCCAAGGATCCCTGGATCTGGCCACAACCTCGACCCTTGCGATTGAGTCGAAAGGCCAGCAGGTCCACATCCGGCGTGCCCCACCGTCGGTAAAGGAGTTTAAATATGCAAGGACCACGCTTCTTGGTCCGGTGTCTGGCGATTGGCGACTCAGATAGTCCGCCTGCCCATTGTCTATGCCCAGAATGTAAAATGGCCTACAGAGCTGGCACGTTTCTTCCGGCCCACTTCAGGATACGGACTACCTCGGAAGCCGCAGCTGAGCTCCGAGTTCCCCCTTGATGGTTTACATACGCCACCGCCGTGGCGGTGTCCGACTGGCTCCTGATGGAGCGACCCCGTACTCTCTCTGACCTGAGGAGAGACACAGTCCGATGGCCCGTATTACCAGAACAGTGATTGGTAAACGGGCTCGTCCGGAGTCCAAGGAATGAGCCGACAGGACTTCCCAGACTTCACCCCAGCCCGTCAGGCTGGTGTCCGTCGTGAGTACCGTCCAGTGGATGGGAGGGGGAACGCCCTTCCGGACCGAAGAGCCGAGGATCTCAACCACCATGTCAGGGGCGCCCTGACCAGGTGAATCGCCTGGATCTGAAGATCCAAGGACAACGGGGATTTGTCCCAGGTGGACAAGATCTCCTTCTGCAATGCCCTGGTGTGTGATTGGGCATACGGAACGGCCGCGAAGGAGGCCACCACGAGTCTCTGGACTCTCATGCAAAAAACGGATTGACAACCATTTTTGGGATGTCAGCACCCGCACCGCAGACTGAAGTGTCAGCAACTTCTCCAGAGGTAGGATACCTTTGCCTCCAAGGAGTCCAGAATCAGAACTAGATACTCCAGACACTGAGTTGGGACCAGGACTGACTCCTGAATGTTCAGGAACCACCCGAGTCCCTGAGGGTCTAATTGACGATAGTCACCTTTCCTCTAAGTCTGATCCACTTTCTGCTCTTAGCAGAAGATCGTCCAGATAGCCCACGACAGCAATACCTCGCTGTAACAGAAGGCTAGAACCGGAGCAAGCACCTTGGTGAACACCCTTGGTGCCGAGGCTAGGCCGAAAGGAAGAGCCACAATCGATAGTGGACTTCGCTGATCGCAAAAACTTCCGGTGACTTGCGCAGATCGGAACATGCAAGTAGGCGTCCTTGAAGTCCAAGGACGCCAGAAGAAAATCCCTTTGGTGGAGTGTAGCGATCACCGTGCGAATGGATTCCATGCGGAATTTCTGCACCTTCTCGAAGGCATTCAGGGCCTTGAGGTCCAGGACAGGTCGAACCACGTCCTACCTTTGGGACGACAAACAGATTCGAGTAGAATCCCTGAAAACTCTCCTGTGACGGAACCGGCACAATCACTCCGGACCTGATCAAATCCTGTACAGCCCCCAAGAGGGCTGCCCGACAGGTAGGAAGGAGAGGAAGATTTGAGGGAAAGAATCTGTCTGGGTGCCAGGATCGGAATACTATCCTGTATCCTGAGGTGACCTCCTCGCACACCCACCAGTCGGAGATTCGGGAGGACCACCGATTCGTGACCTGCGAAGTCGTCCCCCCACCCCAGAGTCGGGCGGAGGCAAGACTTCACGCGGAGGCGGGCTCGGGAGCCGCTTGTTTGGCTTACGCACCCAGGGGCGCTTGTGCCCACCAGCCGCACTCCGTCAGTCTGGGAGGACCTACCTGTGGACCCGACTGACGAAAAAAAACCTTGTTTGCTGGAAAGGAAAAGGCCCCGTTTGCGGCGGGCCCCCTTACCCTTGCCAGTCTAAGGAAGAAGAGTGCTTTTACCTCCCATGACATCCTTGACGATGACATCCAGAGCAGCACCGAAAAGTCTACCACCTATAAAAAGGTAGATACGTCAGGAGCTTCTTAGAGGCTAGGTCAGCAGACCAGCATTTCAAGCAGATAAGACGACGCCATACCACCGTCGGGACAGAGGCCCTGGATGTTAAAGGGCCCGCGTCCAACGTGGTGTCGCACACATAAACCAGGCCCTGCCCAGTTGGTGGGCCAGAGTAACTGTGTCTGGAGGAAGATTATGCTGCTGTACAGCTAGGTGCAACATTTTTGCCCAACCTGTAAGTGTTTTAAAACACAAGGGTCGCCGCTACCACAGGCCGTAGGGCGGATCCCAACAAGGCAAACATGGCTATGTGCACCACTTCTGACCTCCTGTCAGTGGGGTCCTTAATGCAGGAGTCCCCTCCATCGGGAGAGTGGTGGCCTTGTTCAACAGGGCGACTGGAGGGTCGACCACTGGGGGAGAAGCCCACTTTTTAAGTAGGGCATCTTCAAAGGGGTATCTGATAGACAAACGCCGCGGGACCATAAAAAATTCTTCTGCGGCTTTTTCCAGACCTTATCAATGAGCTTGTCAAAGAAAGTACAATGGAAAAAACCCCTTTAGAAGGCCTGGCCTTAAAAGAACCAAAGGAGACAGTATCCGCCTGAGGTTCTGCATCCGCAGCATTTGAGCTTGAGAGTGTCCCTCACCGCAGTCATGAGCACACTAACAAGCGCCCTGTCATTTACTGACTGAGAACTGGAGTTTCCCTCATAAGGAATGTCCTGTTCAAAACCATCCATACATTCAGAACTAGGGTCCTGAGCGATAGTGGCTAGGCCCATATCTGAATCAGCGCACTGCCCTCGAGTAGATAAAGTGGGGAGAGGGCGCCTTTTTTGTACCTTGCGCTTGCACACAGCTCCCATCCTGGTCAGAAATTGATTCCAGGGCTGCCCACAACAGGTCCATAGGGACCGCAGGTGCTGAAGCACTGCCTGTTGCCACTGACATTTTTAGGGGAAGCTGGTGACACAGACTCCATATTGTCCCCCTCTGAGACTCTCTCAGATAAAAAGTCCACCCACAGGCTGTGCTGACTGAGGAGGGGGCGCCCAGGGGACTCACCAAACCGGACCAGGGACCGCTTAGTTCCGCTGTCTGTACCGCGCTGTGTCAGCGCTGGTGAGCTGTGAGGAGACTGTGAGGAGATTCGCGCTGCTACAGCAGCGCTAGAGGCCAAACTAGTGCTGAAAAGCGCGCGGGCTACAAGAAAATGGCCGCCGCACTTCACTGAGGTGATCCGCGGCAAGATGGCCGCCATGACGCAGTTAAAATGAAACAGCACACACGCACAGCGCCACTCAGGCCCCAAAAAAAAAACCACACAAAAAAGCCCCAAAGCATACATTGCAGACCAGCATGAGCCCCCCAAGAACAGTGTGACCACCAAGCACCCCACACAGCCAGCGCCAGTAATGGTGACAGAGAGCGACAATAAAATACAGGGGGAGACAGGGAAAATCCCCCACAGAGAAACACACAGCCTTTTGTACTCACCTGCAGGCAGGAGAGACTACTTACCCGTCCCCTGAGGGACACACTGGTGTTTCTGACAGGACTATCACAGTGCAGTACTGAGTAGCTGTCGGCCCGGTCCACCGCGAAAGATACAGTCAGTCAGGAGCTGTTCAGTCTTGAGAGGACCGTGGGAGCATGAAAGCAAACCCGGCCACCCCTGGAGTCATGGGGCCTGTCGTGAACTGAGTCTCACGCACACAAGGCGAGGATCAGCACGCTCGATGGTCGGACAGGGCAGACTACGAGGATATCTTGTACCCAACCTGTTGCCCAGCCGACAGTTGATAGAAAATTCTCAAAAATAAAATAAAAAATAATTCCAAAAAGGAATAAAATAGGTCAGGAGACTGGCTCCTGAGGGAGCCACGTCTTCTCCTTCTGCTAGGCAGAAAAAAACTGAAGTCTGCTGACTGTAGTGGGAGGGTTATGTACGGAGGGACCGCCCCCTGGGTGGGGCTGTTCAGCTCTGGCTTTTGGAATGTATGTATAACATTTCACATTCTGCCTAGGTCTTCTCCTGCAAGCAGGGACATAACCCACGTGTAAAGTGTAAAGAGACACCGTGTCAGTCCATGGATGGTAAGAGAAATACACTTTTTTTTAAATAAAAAAATAAGACAACAGTAAAGTTAGCCCAATTTTTTTTAATATTGTGAAAGATAATGTTACACTGAGTAAATTGATACCCAACATGTCACGCTTCAAAATTGCGTCCGCTCGTGGAATGGCGACTAACTTTTACCCTTTAAAATCTCCATAGGCAACGTTTAAAAAATTCTACAGGTTGCATGTTTTGAGTTACAGAGAAGGTCTAGGGCTAGAATTATTGCTCTCGCTCTACCGATCGCGGCGATACCTCATGTGTGGTTTGAACACCGCTTTCATATGCGGGAGCTACTCACGTATGCGTTCGCTTCTGCGCGCGAGCTCGGCGGGACAGGGCGCGTTCCTGGCTCTTAACTTTTTTAGCTAGCTCCTAGATTCCAAGCAGATTTGTCAAGCCCTGCTTTTGAGGGTAACGAGTAATCTAACTGATTACTCTTCCCCTCATGGTAACGCTGTTCCCATTACTTGGGCGGCGTTACCGCAATTACATCTATTCTAGCCGTCGTCTGCCTACCTGATCAGCGTGTCATGCAGACAGACTGCGGCCATTCCAGTGTTCAAAAGCCGCGCCTCTTCGTCTGCGATAGGCGGAACACTCAATTTCCCAGCAGTCAGTGTTCCGCCTATCAGACATCCTCTCATCCTCGTCTGTGTTATGAGGATGTCCGTGATAGGCGGAACACCGATTGCTGGGAAATTGAGTGTTCCGCCTATTACAGACGAGAAGGAGGCGCGGCTTTTGAATACTGGAATGGCCGCCGTATGTTTTTATGACACGCTGATCGGTGGATGCAAAAAAGGCACAGGGAGGCTGCAGATGGGCACACAGAGGCTTGCACAGGACACAGGTAGGCTGCAATGGACACAGGGAGGTACACAGGACACAGGGAGGTATGCAATATACACAGTGAGGTATGCAGCTGCAGATGGGCATTGTTGACCTTTTCCACTTACAGTAGCTGCTGCATTTCTCACCCTCGGCTTATACGCGAGTCAATATTTAAAAAAAAGTCAGTTACTTTGCTGAGTAACTAATTACTTTTCCAATGTAGTAACTGAGTTACTAACGCAATTATTTTTTGGGAGAAGTAATTTGTAACTGTAACTAATTACTTTTTTAAAGTAAGATGACCAACACTGCAGATAATGCACCACTTCGGGCAGAAAATTGTTGCAATTACAAATGTTTAGGCATTCTCGTGTTTATTTTTTTTGGTTTGTATTGGTAGAACACAAAAAGTGGAGAAACAAAAAGCCAAATCTGACACATTCCAAGCAAAACTCCAAAAAATGGGCTAGACAAACTTATTGGCACCTTCTCAAAATTGTAAGAAATATAGGCATTCCAAGTTTGTAATGCTCCAAAAATTTGTAAAATCAAAAACGTGTAGCGCTGTCAAACCATGACCTTAGTGATTAAAGTGCAAAAGAAATTGAATATAAGGCAATAAAGATAAAAACGTGAAAAAAATAAAAAAATTAAAATAAAATTAATTAGTACAAATGTCCCAATTCCACATCCATAAAGTGAACTCAAAATGTGTGCTGATCCAATGTTCAATTTGTGAAGACACCCAGTGCTCCCCACAGGATAGACAGGGTAAGTATATCTGCATACCAGATTTTAAGACCCTCCAGGGTCTATCTGCGCATTAGTGAGCTTTCCCCCCTCACTATGGGCTCAACCGCATCCACTACCCAGTCTGCTTAATTGGATTCCACAGGTGTATATTCCACAGTTATCAGTTAGACAAACTTCAGAGTCCGGTCACACATTCATCATATGAAATAGGAAGATAAACTCATTGCGCAACATTCTTTTAAAAGCACACAGGAGTTTATTAAAAGTTTTACTTAAAACAGAAAATGATAAAATTAGGCTCAAAATGGAAACAATCGTTTGTCCAGCACCCTCCACGAGTGTTCGGACGTCACCGCTGCTCCATGCCTAGCCTGATGTACGTTTCGTCCAATGGGACTTCTATGAGGCAGTAAGGGTCAGCGGTGCTCACATCGCTTCCTTATATTTTTTCAATTTTAAGCCTACCGTATATACTCAAGTATAAGCCGAGTTTTTCAGCACTTTTTTTGTGCACACATTTTGAGTTCACTTTATGGATGTGGAATTGGGACATTTGGACTATTAATAATAATTTTTATTTTTCCCCTTTTACATTTTTTCACATTTTCATCTTTATTACATTATATTAGATTTCTTTTGCACTTTAATCATTAAGGCTATGGCTTGACAGCACTACATGTTTTTTTATTTTTGTTTACATTGTTTTGCTGCCGTCGGTCACGGATGAGCTGTATCACTTACATAATTTGATTTACTCTATATACACTTAGCACAATATCGCTTATTTACTATCCTGTAATTTGTAATTAAATTCACCTATATCAATTGACAGGTGCTGACAATATAGAAAAATCACACCAGCAACCAGTTAAAATGGTGAAAAAAATAGGATCCTTTTCTCTGTCGTCCATGGACGGACACAGCCTTCTCAAGTCTTGACAAATGGGTTATGTTCCTGTTCATAGGAGAGGACTAGGCAGAACATGTTTGATTAGGGTAACGTGTTTAAATATCTGAGTTGAACAGCCCCGACCAGGGGGTGGTCCCTCCAGACATAACCCTCCGCCCTGCAGTCAGCAACTCCGTTCGTAACAAGCAGTACAAACCTAAAAAGGAGGGGTGGATCCCGTGTCTGTCCATGGACGATGGAGAAAAGGATTTTACGCTGAGTACAAAAAATCCTATTTTCTCTTTTCGCCCATGGACGGACACAGCCTTCTCAAGTCTTGATATATGGGACGTCCCCAAGCAGTGTCAAAAAAACAAGGGGTGGGAACAGTATCAAAAAACATCTAACCTCACACCAAACAAGCAGAGCTCCTCAACGGAGGAGTTGCTACCTTAAACAGCCGCCTGCAAACCTTGCGGCCGAAGGAAGCATCTGAAGCTGCACTCACAACAACCTTGTAAAATTTTGAGAAAGCGTGCACGGACGACCAAGTCGCCGCCTTGCACACCTGTGAGACAGACGCTTTATGTCAGAAAGCCCAGGAAGCACCAATTGCCCTGGTTGAATGTGCCATGACCGGAAAGGTGGGCGCCCGCCCCTTAAGGGCATAGGCCTGTATGATGGTCTGCCTGATCCACCGAGAAATGGTGGCCAACGAGACCGCCGTGTCCTCATTTAGGTGAAAGGCCAAAACCACCTTAGAAAGGAAGGCTGCGGGCGTAGCACCGCTTTATCCTTATGGATGACCAAGTATGGTGACTTGCAAGACAAGGCCGCCAATTCAGAAACCCTTCTGACAGATGTAATGGCCACTAGAAAGGCAACCTTCTTAGATAGTGTCAAGAGAGGAATCTCTCTGATGTTCTCAAAGGGAGGTTCCTGAAGAACCGAGAGCACCAGATTCAAATCCCATGGAGGAAGAGGTGGTCTAATTGGGGGAAGCACATGTCGAACCCCCTGCACAAAAGTACCCACCAGGGAATGGGTCGCCAAAGGCCGTTGAAAGAAAACAGCCAAGGCTGAAATCTGACCCTTAATGGTGCTTAAGGCAAGTTTCTGATTCACTCCACGCTGTAAAAACAGCAGGACCCTGGAAACCGAATATGTCCGTGGACGCCACTCCATCTCCTCAGACAAAGATATAGGCCTTCCAAGCATGATGGTAGATCTTCCTGGAAGAGGATTTCCATGCCCTCAGCATGTGCGAAATGACCGAATCCGAAAGACCTTGGGTCCCATAGTACCTGGCTTTCAATAGCCATGGCGTTAAAGCCAGCGACTGTAAAGTAGGGATGAGCTCCGGCGTGTTCGCATTGAACACGTGCAGAGCCCGCCAGGATGTCGGCACCGCGCTGCGCTAATCACAGCCAGGGAGACATTTCCCGATCTCTGCAGCCGAGCATCGGGAAATGTCTCCCTGCCATTAGCGCAGCGCGGTGCCGACATCCTGGCGGACTCTGCACGTGTTCAATGCGAACACGCCGGAGCTCATCCCTACTGTAAAGCAGGATGAAGTATGGGACCTTGAGACAGCCAAGGTCCTCCCGCATTGGCAGCCACCAGGCGCACAAAGGTCAGCGTACCAAGGACGCCGGGGCCAATCTGGAGAGATTAGAATCACCGGGATCCCCTCGATCTCCACTCTGCGGAACAGACGAGGAAGCAACTTCAGTGGGGGATAGGCATAAAATTAGCCGATACTGACCCCACGGAGCCACCAACGCGTCTGCCCAGGGATCTCTGGACCTGGCCATGAATCTCGACACCTTGCGATTGAATCGAGAGGCCAGGAGGTCCACGTCCGGCGTGCCCCACCTCAGACAAAGGAGTTGAAACACCTCCGGATGCAATGACCATTCCCCCTGGTCTACCATCTGGCGACTCAGATAGTTCGCCTGTCCGTTTTCTACGCCAGGAATGTAGACAGCTGACAGAGCCAGCACGCTTCTTGCCGCCCACCGTAGGATGTGAGCGACCTCGGACGCTGCAGCCGAGCTCTTGGTTCCCCCGATGGTTGACATAAGCCACCGCCGTGGCGTTGTCCGACTGAATCCTGATCGGGCGGCCTTGTAGCCTCCTCGACCATGAGGAGAGACACAGTCTGATCGCCCAAAGTTCCAGGACATTGATCGGAAGACGGGATTCATCTGTAGTCCAGCGACCCTGGGCCGACTGGACTCCCCAGACTCCCCCCCCAACCTGTGAGGCTGGCGTCCATCGTAATCACAGTCCAATGGAAGGGAAGGAACGACTTCCCGGACCGAAGAGCCGGGGATCTCAGCCACCAACTCAAAGAAGCCCTGACCAGATGACTTACCTGAATCTGACGATCCAGAGACAAATGGAGATTTGTTCCACTTGGACAGGAACTCCTTCTGCAAGACTCGAGTGTGGAATTGGGCATACGGTACTGCCTCGAAGGAGGCTACCATGAGACCCAGAACTCGCATGCAAAAATGGAGACGACCATTTGCGGGATGTCAACAACCTCACCGCAGACTGGAGAGTCTGCAATTTTTCCAAAGGAAGGAAGACTCTCGCCTCCTTGGAGTCCAGAATCAACCCTAGGTACTCCAAATGCTGAGTCGGATTCAGGACCGACTTCTGAATGTTTAACACCCAACCAAATTCTCGGAGGGTCTGACAGGCTATAGACACATCTTCCTCTAATTCTGAGCCAGAAGCTGCTCTCAGAAGAAGATCGTCTAAGTAGCCCATGATAGCAATGCCTCGCTGTCTCAGTAAAGCTAGAATCGGGGCGAGCACCTTGGTGAAAACCCTAGGTGCTGACGCTAGGCCAAAGGGAAGAGCCACAAACCGATAGTGGTCTTCGTTGATTGCAAAGTGCAGAAACCTCTGGTGTCTTGTGCAGATTGGGACATGCAAGTATGCGTCCTTGATGTTCAAGGATGCCAGAAAGTCCCCCGGATAGAGCGCAGCAACCACCGAACGAATTAGTCCATGCGGAACCTTTACAAAAGACATTTAAGGCTTTGAACTCCATCCTTCTTTGGGACCACAAACAGATTTGAATAAAAAAACTCTGAAACCTCTCTTCCAGTGGTACAGGTAAAATCACTCCGCCCCTTAGTAAATCTTGCACTGCATAGGGCAGACCGACGAGCCGGAAGGAGAGGGAAATTTGAGGGAAAGAATCTGTTCGGCCGACAGGAAAGAAACTTGATCCTGTACCCCGAAGTGACCACCTCGCAGACCCACTGGTCGGAGAGCAGGGAGGTCCACCGCACTGTGAACCTGCAAAGCCGCCCCCCCACCCATGAGTCGGGCGGGGGCAAAAACTTCATGCAGTGGCAGGCTTGTTTGCCGGCTTTTTCGGCTTACGTACCCAGGGACGCTTCTGTCCCCCAGCTGGGCCTTTGTTAGCTTGGGAGGGTCTACCCGCGGGCCCTGACTGACGAAAATACCGCTTCTGCGTGGGAAAGCAAGGACCCGGCTTACGGCGTGGCTCCTTCCCCTTAGAGGACTGAGGGAGAAGAGTGCTCTTACCTGCAGTGACATCCTTAATAATGTCATCCAGCAAGGTACCAAAAAGCCTCCCACCTTTGAAGGGCAAGTCTGCCAAGGCTTTCTTGGAAACCTGGTCAGCGGTGGAGGTTTACTGATGTTTCAGGCACTGGATGTCTTCACTGTGTGCACGGCATTATGAAATCTAAGGGCTACCAAAGAATTCTGGGATGCAATGTAGGGCCCAGTGTCAGACTGTTGTGACTCCATCAGAGGCCAGAACTATGATCCAAAGCACACGTCAAAAAGCACCCAGAAATGGTTCAAGACAAAGCACTGGAGAGTACTGAACTGGCCAGCAACGAGTCCAAATCCCATAGAGCACCTGTGGAGAGATTTCAAAACAGCAGTTGGGAAAAGGAACCCTTCCACTCTGAGAGCAGTTGGCAAAAGAGTGGTCTAAAATTCCAGTAGAGAGGTGTAAAACTCACTAATGGTTAGGAAGCAATTGATTTCAGTTATTTTTTCCAAGGGGTGTGCTACCAAATATAAAAAAATTTAGGGTGCCAATAATTTTGTCCAGTCCATTTTTGGGGTTGTGGATATTGTTAGCCCCTGTTAATTGATTCAGATGAGTTTAATTAAAAATTACAGGAGCATTACCAACTTGGAATACAATTATTTCTTGCAAGTTTGAGAAGGTGCCAATAAATTTTGTCCAGTCCATTTTTTCCCATTTTGGAGTTTAGTGCGGAATGTGTCAGATTTGGTTTTTTGTTTCTCCACTTTTTTGTGTCATACTAATACAAAACAAAAGAAATATACATGAGAATGCCTAAACATTTGTAATTGCAACAATTTTCTCGGGTGGAAGTGGTGCATTATCTGACAGAAATGCAGGTGTGCCAAGATTTTTTGGCCAAGACTGTACATTAAAAAATAAATAAAAATAAAATAAAAGTATATCAAGTAGCAATAGATTCAGGTACTAACCCCTCCCTACTTAATCCCAAACTGGAAAGTTTTAACTGAAGGTGATCACAAACTCAGGGTAAGAAAAGAGCCCAACTATGCCCACCCTTTCTGCCCAGCTGCTCAATTCATAGAAGCCATACTAGAGCTTCTATGAATGAAATGGTATCTATGAATGGAGAAGAATGACTGAAAAGTCCGCCTCCTCCATTCATAGATCCAGCACTCACTCATAGAAGCTGTGGTTATGGCTTAAGGGAGCAGCTGTAAACGTAAATGGAGGTCGTAGAGCAAGGAATGGATTTTAAATTTATTTTACTTCACGCATTTATTTTTAAAATTTTTGTCTTTTCTTTTACACATTCTGTTGACAGCAGGGAACCCCCTGCTGATAGCAGGGAAGAGTCATGGGTGTTAGGATGCCAGCGGGTGCCAGCTTAACGACAGAAAAACCTTGGATTTCGAGCATAATTCATTCTGGAAGCATGCTTGTAATCTAAATGTACTTGTATATCAAAAGCGAATTTCCCCATAAGAAATAATGGAAACTCAAATGATTCGATCCACAATGATTTATTCATAAGTCCTTCGGTTTAGAGTCCATATAAAAAGATTATAGCAATGTGATAGGTTGTGCAACCATAAAATGTCCATCCACAAATGGAAGCCTCCATAAGGAGATTAGAAGCAAAATCCAGCAGGAGCTATAATTTATATATATATATATAAAAATAAAAAAAAATAGAAGAGAGGCGCAATATGGTTACATTTAATGAAGGTACAACATTTAGCAACTCACATGGTTGATGATTAAAAGAGGCACATCTAAGTATGCACAGACATCCTGGGTAAAGCGGTCCACATAGACCATCCCCCCATCATCTGTTTACATCCATTTGCCCATAGGAATGCATTGCTGTCCGTTTTCCCTCCATCAACAGACAGATGAAAAATGGATGAAATGCCCATGTGAAAGGCGGCACTGTGTAACCAAGTTCTTTGCCTGGAGTTCTATTTTTAAGGGCCAGTTCACACCACAATTTCTGCTTTCCAGATGCGATCTTGCATGCACGTTTTTGATGCATTTTTGATGCATTCCAGGGCGTTTTTCCCTCTTTTTCTCATTCCAATTGAGGACATGTGCATTCCAGTGCATTTTTGCTTCACGCAGAAAAAATGCAACAAATTATTTTATTGATTGGACCACACTGCATTGGTGTGAACTAGGGCCATTGGAATCCATGTTTACACAGTCAATGCATTTTGATGCAGAATAAAAATGCACTGGACTGCTACTAGGGTGAACCAGCCATAAAATAAACCTGTACCAAGGGAAACAGGTAGGCTGCCATTGCTGACCTTTTAGTTGCTTTGCTTTATCTGGCTTCAATGCTCCTGGAACAAGCATGCAAATGGGGAAAGCCAAAAGTGAAGTTAAAACTCCTGTCCTGCATATTTGTTCCAGGTCAGAAGCTGAAAGCGCCCAAAACGACTGAATCACTATGACAGCTATTGATAATAGAAAGGGTCAACACTGGCAGCCGCCATACTTCCTCAGTACAAGTTTCCTTTAACAATTTATACAGTGTATCTGGAAAGTATTCACAGGGCTTCATTATTTCCACATTTTGTTAGGTTACATCCTTATTCCTAAATGGATTAAACTCATTATTTTCCTCAAAATTCAACAAACAATACCACATGACGACGTGAAAGAAGTTTGTTTGAAATCTTTGCAAATTTATTAAGAAAAAAACCCGAAAATAAATCACATAATTATTCACAGCCTTTGCCATGACACTGAAAATTGAGCTCAGGTGCATCCAGTTTCCACTGATCAGCCTTGAGAGGTTTCTACAACTTGGAGTCCACCTGTGGTAAAATTTCAGTTGATTGGACATGATTTAGAAAGACACACACCTGTCTATATAAAAAGGTCCCACAGTTAACAGTGTATATTAGAGCACAAACCAAGCCATGAAGTCCAAGGAATTGTCTGTAGACTTCTGAGACAGGATTTTATCGAGGCACAGATCTAGGGAAGGGTACAGAAAAATGTCTGCAGCATTGAAGGTCCCAATGAACACAGTGGCCTCCATCATCCGTAAATGGAATTAGTTTGGAACCACCAGGACTCTTGCTAGAGCAGGTCGTCTGGCCAAACTGAGTGATCAGGGGAGAAGGGCCTTAGTCGGGAAGGTGACCAAAAGCCAAATTGGTCACTGGCTGAGCTTCAGCGTTTCTCTGTGGAGAGAGGAGAACCTTCCAGAAGAACAACCATCTCTTCAGCACTCCACCAATCAAGCCTGTATGGTAGAGTGGCCAGATGGAAGCCACTCTTCAGTAAAATGCACATGAAAGCCCACCTGGAGTTTGCCAAAAGGCACCTAAAGGACTCTGACCATGAGAAACAAAATTCTCTGGTTCGATAAAACAAAGATTGAGCTCTTTGGCCTGAATAGCAAGTGTCATGCCTGGAGTAAACCAGGCGCCACTCATCACCTGACCAAAACCATCCCTACAGTGAAGCAAGGTAGTGAACATCATGTCGTGGGGATATTTTTCAGCGGCAAGAACTGAGAGAGACTAGTCAGGATCGAGGGAAAGATGAATGCAGCAATGTACAGGGACATCCTTGATGAAAACCTGCTCCAGAGCACGCTGGACTTCAGACTGGGGGTAAGGTTCAACCTCCAACAGGACAATGACCCTAAGCACACAGCCAAGATGACAAAGGAGTGGCTACGGGACAACTCTGTGAATGTTCTTGAATGGCCAAGCCAGAGCCCAGACTTGAACCTGATTGAACATCTATGGAGAGATCTGAAAATGGCTGTGCATCGGTGCTCCCCATCCAACCTGTTGAAGCTTGGAAAGGATCCTGCGAAGAATGGGAGAATCTGCCCAAAAAAAGAGAAGATGTACAAAGCTTGTAGCGTCATACTCAAAAAGACTTGAGGCTGTAATTGGCGCCAAAAGGTGCTTTAACAAAAGTATTGAGCAAAGGCTTTGAATACTTTACGTACATGTGATTTTTTTTTTCTTTTTAATAAATTTGCAAAGATATCAAAAACTTATTTCACATTGTCATTATGGGGTATTGTTTATAGAATTTATGAATCAATTTATTTAATTTTGGAATAAGGCTGTAACATAACAAAATGTGGAAAAAGTGAAGCGCTGTGAATACTTTCCGGATGCACTGTACCCATCATCTAGAGAGGTATGCAATCAATAACTTTGCTTCTTTGTGATCCATACATTACAGTCAGTAACTTTGTTAATTATATCTAAAGCCTAGTTATATATATATATATATATATATATATATATATATATATATATGTAGCGGGGTCTCCTTTAAGACTCTCAGGACTACCTTACCCAGAACCCCATTCGGTACCCAGGATGCAATGTTTCCACCCCAGAGACTTATGGGTGGGGTTATATAAGGAGGAGGCGAGGCTGCGCTCGACCTCTTTGGGACACGAGACTTCAGTGGAGAGATCTTCCTGTGCGGAACCGCTGTGGTGCAAGGCCTGGGGCCTTGCGCTGCTACCCAAAAGAGCCTTCCACCCCATCGCGAGCCTGGGTGGCATCTGACTCGGTTTTCTCAACCGCTGCTGAGCCGGAGACAAGACCGCTGCAGACGCTGTGTGTGGAGACACAGCAGGTGGAGGTTCCCGGACTGGGATCGCGTCCGGAGGGGTGAGCGAGCACATGCTCAATCCACAAATACTGTATACCATTGTTAGGCCTACAGGACTCCCGTGGCCCACCAGTTCCTATTTCAGTTTCCCCCTCCCCTGGAGATCCATAGCTGAACGGAGTCAACCGGATCTCTAGTGGAGTGTACTGTGTTGGCATTTTCTTTCCCTTGGATTACAAATGTGTTCCTGAAATGTGCACCACCGTTTAAAGACTGCATGCGAAGAATTTTACCCCTCTAGAAACTGAGTTATATGGTCAGGCCTGGCCATCTAGATAGATTATTTAGTTGCTGCGCCATAGGGCGCATAGTAAAGTACTGTTACACGTGGGGTGTGTGCGCCATATCTTACTAGTTGTAGTGTGTCTATTGCTGCAGGGCTCTGCAGAGATATTCCTGTGATTTGTTATAACTGTTGATTTTATTGCCAGTAGAAAGTAAACTCGTTATTCTTCTATCACTGCATTGGTGTCTGAATTTTACCATAAAGCATAAGATATATACATAATACCCTAGACTAACTGTGCCAGAAGGGGGTCGAGTAAATTGCCGGGGGTTGGCGGAGCTGTCTTCAGGGCCCAAACTAAATCTGCGGCCCTCTTAGCTGAGGGTATCGCTACACGTGGGGGTTCTCGTCCGGGATCCTGATACAGCAGGTGAACACGCCAAAAGTACAGGCATGGACCCGCTAGAGGTTAAGGCGTGGTGCGAAGCAGCCGAGACAGAGCCAGACAAGTCGGTGGTCATCAGCCTCCCAGGAGAGGAATGGTCAATAGAGACAGTGGAGCGACTTGTAATGCCGCTATCCCCAGATCTTGTACCGTGGGTGATGGACATAAAATCAGACCCAGACACCTAATTTCAGTATGCGCTGATAGAATGGTGGGAGGAAATACCAGAGAACTTTAAAGACCAAAGTGAGCAGACGCCAGATAAAACTTATGGTTTGGCGCACGCAATGACTGCGCAGAAGAAGTCACCCCCACCATCTCCACCGGGGTCACCGCCAGGGACATCCCATGTACCACAAAAACAGAAAGGGATGACACCTCCAGTGACACCCATTACTGTCATAGGACCAGAACTTTTAAATGCCTTAGGGGATCTGCTCGCGAAGTGTCAGAACACCACCACGGTACACATAGAGGCTAGTTACCGGAAGCTAGGAATATTTTCTGGGAGGCTGCCCGTCCCTGTAGGGGAGGAAGACTTCGATGCCTGGATCGAGCAGGCCTTACTAGCAGTGGAGGCATGGGAGGTGCCTGAAGCGCAGAAGAAGCAGCGCGTGATAGAGAGTCTAAAAGGCGCAGCTGCGGAAGCGGTAAAAAGTCTCCAGTTTGGAAATGCTGCTTGTACGGCTTATGACTGCTTAGCTATGTTGCAAGAAGAGTTCGGTCCGTTGGAAAAGGTGACAGAATTAGTATACCAATTCGAACACACTTTCCAGCAACCGGGAGAGAAATTGTCAGAGTATGTAAGAAGACTGAACAGGTTGCTGTGCAAAATTGTATTGAAGAAGGGAATGATGCCCGAAGATACAGATGCGGCAAGAATGAAGCAAGTCTTGAAGGGAGCGTTGCGCTCGGATCCAGTCTGGCTTCACTTGAAAACCTCTGGAGGAGGTATGCCAATGACCTACCTTGAGCTGGTAAAAATCATCAGAGATGAGGAGGCGCTACAGAAAGATCGGCAAGCAATCAAGACACACACCTCTTCTATACCTGTAAATGGTCAGATCAGCCATGACCCCTGAAAGACTCGGAAGTGGATACTCTGAAGTCACAGATGGCTCAGGTATTGGAGATACTGACCTCTTTAATGACAAAGGACTCAAGGACCCTAAAAGGAGGGGGGCCGAAGAAGGAGTTGTTCCCAGATACCTCAGTGCCAGCTTCCCTTCGAGATTGGCGGGATGCGATCTGTTCTAACTGCGGAGGGATTGGCCATACCGCAAAAATATGTGCCAGTCCCAAGAAAAAGAAAGTAAATAATCACAAGCCGGCAGGAGAAACCCCTCCGAAGAAGCACAATGTCCCACAGCGGGAGCATACCCCTAAAAAAAGGAGGGAAATCAATGCACATCAGGCCCAAGAAAGACTAAAGTCCAAAGGGAGTTGGACGAAAGAGTCCGAAGGGCAAGGACCAGAAGAAGGTGACCTCTGCCAGGCTATATCCAGAGAAGCTGGTAGGCCCATCTCCTATAGTACCCATTCAAGTGGAGGGAGTCTACACAAGAGCCATCTTGGATACTGGGGCACAGGTGACCCTGCTGTATAGGGATTTCTATGATAAACACTTAAGTCATCTACCCATCCAGAAGATAGAAGAGCTGGAAATATGGGGAATCGGCACCCAGAGTTTCCCTTACGATGGCTACCTGCCCATCAAGATGACCTTTGACCCATCCGTGGCTGGGAAGGCTGAAGTGTTCGACACCCTGGCAGTTGTGTGCCCTCGGCCGCCTGGAGCCAACAAGAGTTCCCTTATAATAATAGGGACGAATACGGATCTGGTCCGGAGACTCCTGACCCCTCTAGTACAAGGGAAGGGCCCTGCAGTCACCAAAATCCATCCCATGCTGAAAACGGCCTACCAACGACTGGTCTTGGAGCAAAAGACCCCACAAGAGGGGATAGGGAAGTTGTGGAGACTTGGAAGAAAAGGGGTAGTGTTGCAGCCCGGCGAAGTAACCTGTCTCAGAGCCACTGTGAAGCTTACTTGGGAACAACCTGGACCCTTTGTCATGCTGGAGCCCGACCCAAGGGAAGAACACTCGGGTTTGGAAGTGATCCCAGAAGTGGTCCCGCTGAAGGCCATGAAGAAGGCCCATTGTAGAGTCCCGGTGAGTGTCAGGAACACTACAGGTGACCCCATGGAGATCCCCGCCAGAATGCTGCTGGGCCAGGTGAGCCCTGCTGCCCCGGTTGCCCTGTCAGGAGTCAAGGGGACAGGTGAAGGAGGAGATGTTTGGGAGAAGCTCTCTATGGAGAATCCGAATCTACCCCAGGCATGGAAGGAGAGAGCCAAGGCCCAGTTGACCAGATGGGAGAAGATTTTCTCCAAAGATGAGTTCGATGTGGGGTGTGCAAGGAGTGCCACCCATCGAATCCGCCTCTAGGAAGACAAGCCCTTCAGAGAAAGAAAGAGTCAGGCGGGTCCCACTAGCAGATCTGGAGGATCTGAGGGAACAACTCGCAGAACTCAAGAGGACTGGTGTGATCCGGGAGTCTAGAAGCCCCTATGCCTCCCCAATAGTGGTGGTCAGGAAGAAGAATGGGTCATTGAGGCTATGTATAGACTACAGGACTCTCAACAGGAGAACCATCCCCGACCAGTACACCACTCCAAAGATAGAGGACGCTTTACAGAGTTTGTCTGGAGCCAAGTGGTTCAGCGTTATGGATCTCAAGAGTGGATACTATCAGATCCCTATGCATCCAGAAGACAAGGAGAAGACAGCCTTCATAACCCCAGTGGGGTTCTTTGAGTTTGATCGAATGCCTCAGGGACTGTCTGGAGCTCCTGCCACCTTCCAACGTCTCATGGAGAAGACTGTAGGAGACATGAACCTTATTGAAGTCCTTGTATACCTGGACGATGTCATTGTCTTTGGGAGAACCCTGGAAGAACACGAAGAAAGGCTGGAAAAAGTGTTGAGAAGACTCAGTGAGGAGGGACTCAAGCTTTCGCCTGAGAAGAGTCGGTTCTTCCAGTCTTCTGTGAACTATCTGGGGCACATAGTGTCTGAAGAAGGGGTGGCCACAGACCCTGAGAAATTGGAGGCAGTTGCCTCCTGGCCACGTCCCACCACAGTAACAGAACTCAGACCCTTCTTGGGGTTCTGCTCCTATTACAGGAGGTTTGTGGAAGGATTCGCCCGAATTGCCAGACCATTGAATGAACTACTCAAGACCAAAGAGGAAGAGGACGACTCAGGGCCCAGGAAGCCGGGAGTCAGTCAGTCAGAGATCAGTGGAGCCAGAAGTGTGAAGAGGCCTTCTAAGCGTTGAAGAGGAGCCTAACCACTGCCCCAGTCTTGGCCTATGCAGACCCAAACAAACCCTATGAACTACATGTAGATGCTAGTCATGACGGTCTGGGAGGAGTAGTTTACCAAGAACAACTGCGGCCTGTTGCCTACGTGAGCAGGAGCCTGACCCCCTCTGAGAAGAACTACCCCACTCACAAGCTGGAGTTCCTGGCCCTTAAGTGGGCGGTAGTAGACAAGCTCAAAGACTACCTGTATGGGGCGGAATTCACTGTGAAGACCGACAACAACCCCCTTACCTTCCTTTTCACCACAGCAAAGCTGGACGCCACTGGACACAGGTGGCTGGCCGCACTGTCCGGATTCAATTTCAGCCTAAAGTACAGGCCAGGGGCTGGAAATCGGGATGCAGACGCTCTGTCCAGGAGATCTCATGCCCCCACCAGTGACACAGAAGACTGGACTCAAGTGGCACCCGACGGGGTGCGGGCCCTTTGTCAAGGGGCTGAATTACAAGCCAGAGGAGGCTCAAGGGCAGAAGAGATAGGAGTTACCATGGTAGGAGTCCCCAAAAAATACTGTGGAGTAACCCAACTGGAGGAAGACAATCTGCCGAAACTGTCCAAGAAGGAGCTGAGATGCGACCAATTGGAAGACCCCATGGGGAAATTGGTTCTGGAAGCCCTGGAGAATCAGGATCCAGACTCCTGCGCCACTCCTCAAAAGGAAGCTCGCCTGTTGAGGAAAGAGTGGGACAGGTTGCAGGTGCATCAGGGAGTGGTCTACCGAAGGGGCCCCTCTGATGACCTGGAAGATAAATGGCAATTGTTCCTTCCGGAAAAACATCGAGAGACTGTTTTGATTGCCCTGCATGACAATCACGGCCACCTAGGGGCGGAAAGGACCTTTCAACTCGTCAGAAGTTGGTTCTATTGGCCCTGCATGAGGGCAGAAGTGGAGGAGTACTGCCACTCATGTGCACGCTGCATCCAGCAGAAGACTTTGCCCCATCAAGCTGCCCCAATGGGCCATCTACAAAGTCGAGGCCCGATGGATCTGGTATGCATTGATTTCCTCTGCCTCGAACCCGACCTGAGTGGACTAGGAAATGTTCTGGTGATAACCGATCATTTCACCCGGTATGCCCAGGCTTTCCCAACCAAAGACCAGAAGGCTTCCATGGTGGCCAAAGTACTTATGGAGAAGTATTTCGTTCACTATGGGCTACCGCAGCGACTCCATTCAGATCAAGGGAGGGACTTTGAGAGTCGGCTGATCCGGAAACTCCTGGATTCTTTAGGGATCAAGAAAACCCGAACCACCCCTTACCATCCACAAGGAGATGCTCAGCCGGAGAGGTTTAACTGAACCCTGCTCAACATGTTGGGGACTCTGAATAGCGAGAAGAAACATTGGAACAGACACATAGCAGCTATAGTACACGCTTACAACTGTACCACTAGTGATGCTACAGGTTACTCCCCCTACCGACTCATGTTTGGGAGAGAAGCAAGGTTACCCGTAGACCTGGCCTTTGGCACTTCCTTAGACCATTCCTCAGCCACATCCCACAAGGGATATGTGGACAGACTTAGACACAGCTTGAAGTTAACCTATGAACAGGCCCAGGCGGCCTCGGATCAAAGGGGAGCCCGCAACAAAAAGGAACTTTGACCTGAAGGTCCGGATCCAGGACCTGCAGCCTGGGGACCGAGTACTGCTACGCAATCTGGGGGTCCCTGGAAAACACAAGCTTGCAGACAGATGGAGACCTGAACCCTATGTCATTTGCAAGAAGCTGCCTGGCCTACCTGTTTACAAGTTGAAGCCAGAAGGGAAGGTGGCACCGCTCAAGACTTGGCATCGGAATCACCTACTCCCACTTGCAGAGGCAGTTTGGATACCCCCTGTGAGGAATTCCCCTGAGCCAACCTCCATCCTGGATGCTCCCAGGCCAAACACTCGGTCCCAGACCTCTCGAACTGAAGATGCAGAGGCCTCTGAACTCAGTGAAGATGAGAGGGAAGAACTTGATTGGCTATGGCCTTCTCAGGCTCCAGAAACTTCTGCTATAGATCTTCCACCTACTGAAGACACTATAGACCAGGGATATGCAATTAGCGGACCTCCAGCTGTTGCCAAACTACAAGTCCCATGAGGCATAGCAAGACTCTGACAGTTACAAGCATGACCTCCAAAGGCAGAGGCATGATGGGACTTGTAGTTTGGCAACAGCTGGAGGTCCGCTAATTGCATATCCCTGCTATAGACAGTACACTGAATGCAGAAGCTACTGAGTTCATTCCATCTAGTCCTTTGTCGGATCACTGGGAAGATGCCTGTGACACATACTCAGAGGAGGAGCCAAGAGATTCCATGCATCTCCCAGCTCCTGAATCAGATATTCCAGAAGAGGCACCTACAGTGTCAGAACCAGAAGTCCCAAGAGAGCAAAGGACGAAAAGGACCATACGGCCTCCTAAGAAGTTGACTTACCCACAGATGGGGAAGAGCTCAGAAGATACTGTGGTCACTGCCAGGAGGAGTGCAGAGAATCCAAATCCCTCCACTGTTCATTTGGTGGAGGGCAACACCAACTCACTCTCTGGCACAGTTAGGCAGGCCACTCATGACAGTGTGACCTGTGGGCAAGGGAATTCAACCCCTCAATTTTGGTGTGAATTCCCTCTGCCGACATCATACGCAGCTTTGCTTAAATGTTATGCGTAGTGTAAGTTAATTATCTTTGGGGACCAAAGAGTTTAAGTGGGGGGAGTGTGTAGCGGGGTCTCCTTTAAGACTCTCAGGACTACCTTACCCAGAACCCCATTCGGTACCCAGGATGCAAGGTTTCCACCCCAGAGGCTCAAGGGTGGGGTTATATAAGGAGGAGGCGAGGCTGCGCTCGGCCTCTTTGGGACACGAGACTTCAGTGGAGAGATCTTCCTGTGCGGAACCACTGTGGTGCAAGGCCTGAAGCCTGGGGCCTTGCGCTGCTACCCAAAAGAGCCTTCCACCCCATCGCGAGCCTGGGTGGTATCTGACTTGGTTTTCTCAACCGCTGCTGAGCCGGAGACCAGACCGCTGCAGACGCTGTGTGTAGAGACAGCAGGTGGAGGTTCCCGGACTGGGAATCGCGTCCGGTGGGGTGAGCGAGCACATGCTCAATCCACAAATACTGTATACCATTGTTAGGCCTACAGACTCCCGTGGCCCACCAGTTCCTATTTCAGTTTCCCCCTCCCCTGGAGATCCATAGCTGAACTGAGTCAACCGGATCTCTAGTGGAGTGTACTGTGTTGGCATTTTCTTTCCCTTGGATTACAAATGTGTTCCTGAAATGTGCACCACCGTTTAAAGACTGCATGCGAAGAATTTTACCCCCCTAGAGACTGAGTTATATGGTCAGGCCTGGCCATCTAGATAGATTTAGTTGCTGCGCCATAGTGCGCATAGTAAAGTACTGTTACACGTGGCGTGTGTGCGCCATATCTTACTAGTTGTAGTGTGTCTATTGCTGCAGGGCTCTGCAGAGATATTCCTGTGATTTGTTATAACTGTTGATTTTATTGCCAGTAGAAAGTAAACTTCTTATATCACTGCATTGGTGTCTGAATTTTACCATAAAGCATAAGATATATACATATTACCCTAGACTAACTGTGCCAGAAGGGGGTCGAGTAAATTGCCGGGGGTTGGCGGAGCGGCCTTCAGGGCCCAAACTAAATCTGCGGCACCCTTAGCTGAGGGTATCGCTATATATATATATATTTTTTTTTTAATACTACCCTGTCAAACACCCACAGAAAAACACAAGTGAAAAGAATAAATTCACAAACAGTAGGATATCAGATATATATTTTTTCAAAGCTTTCTAAAACATATTCTTGTTAGAACATAGCTACCATAAGAAATCAATCTTAGCACTTGTGCATTCCAACGGACACACAATGAGCGAGTCAGACAGCACCCTAACATCACATCTCAAAGAGCATTCCTTCAGTTGACAGAGTGCATAGTACTACGCTGACCGATTTCAAAATAATTTTACCCTTGAATAAAATCAAACACTTTCCTACAGGAATGTTTTTTCAAGCGTGTGATTGTTGTCTGAATTTTTCAAATGGGAAATCAATAGATTGAACATACTGGTCCAAATGAGTAAGTAACTATGGGATTTGATGTCTGTCTTGCAAGAAAAGGGTGCAGAAAAAAGGCCACATCTACGGTATAGGGAAAGAATGCTCTGCAGAGATGAACTTAACACAGAAAAGTGAAGCTAAAAGCTGACGCTTACAGAGAAGGAAGTAATGCCAGGTAGAGTCTCGTGTCAAGAAGTATTGACGATTCTGTAATGGATTGAAGAAATCTCTAATGAACTGTTCAATAAATCTTTAACTCAGGCTTTCACTTGAACATCAGAAAACGAATTTCAAGTGTATTTCATGTCAGATGCTTGCCCAAAAAGCTTTGCATCAAACGACTAACACAGTGAGTAAAAGCAGGTCAACGCTCAGACAAACTACAGATGGCAAAAGGCAAGTCAGTGAAAAGCTGAAGAAAAGCTGGGATCTACATTATGAATGTAGATTTGCAAATTAATTATATCAGACGTACAAGCAGAGCTGAACAAAAGAAGAAAATGAGAAAGAATGCAATTCTTTCCAGAGGAAAATACGGTAAAATGCAAAACTGTTACAGCAATGCAATATATTTAGGAATTGTACTGTAAAGAGGCAATCCAAAATAATAATAGAGGATGTTAATAGTAAAAGGCAAACTTTTTTGTTTGTTTGTTTCAGAGGGGATAAAGTAAAGCTGGGTATGCACTTATCGAAATTTGGAAGGTTCAGAGGAGCCAGCCGAACTGATCCGTGTGTAGCCCTCTGTCGAAAAGTCCTGCTGGAAAACCAGTGTTGGATCAGCTTTCGCAGCAAATGATCACTGTAATAAGCCAGGTTGGGCTCACCAATAGCACAGTGGGGGAGATTCCTGCATCCACATGGCTTTTGTAGATGTGGGAATCAGCGTTCTTTTGTTCAGCCTACTGGTTGAATAAAAATAAATAAAATAAAAAAGTGTATATACAGCTTTAGACTCCAGGTCAAGAATTTATTGCTCTTCATTTCCCCACCAGGAAGATACTCTCCTCTATTTTCCCTTGTGACCATCATGTAGAGACTAAGTGGAGAGGGGGAATCACTAAAATTTTGAGATACCATAGCGAGCGATGAGGAAAAATCCTCCAATGGAGATACTGGCTTGTGTGACAACCCTCTAAAATGCAATTTTGGAGAAATCTTTCCATCTCTAGAACAAGAGAAAGGATATCTTTCCCAAATTTGATAGATTAAGCCCTTCAATACTCTAAAACAGGGGTCTCCAAATTTTCTAAACAAAGGGCCGGTTTACGGTCCTTCTAACTTGATGGGGGCCGGACAGTGGGAGTAAACTATGCCTTATCTTTGCCTTATCTTTGGTATTAGGTGGATGACTAGCGCCCCATCATTGGCGTCAGTGGGAGGACTAGCGCCCCATCATTGGCGTCGGTGGGAGGACTAGCGCCCCATCATTGGCGTCGGTGGGAGGACTAGCGCCCCATCATTGGCGTCGGTGGGAGGACTAGCGCCCCATCATTGGCGTCGGTGGGAGGACTAGCGCCCCATCATTGGCGTCGGTGGGAGGACTAGCGCCCCATCATTGGCGTCGGTGGGAGGACTAGCGCCCCATCATTGGCGTCGGTGGGAGGACTAGCGCCCCATCATTGGCGTCGGTGGGAGGACTAGCGCCCCATCATTGGCGTCGGTGGGAGGACTAGCGCCCCATCATTGGCGTCGGTGGGAGGACTAGCGCCCCATCATTGGCGTCGGTGGGAGGACTAGCGCCCCATCATTGGCGTCGGTGGGAGGACTAGCGCCCCATCATTGGCGTCGGTGGGAGGACTAGCGCCCCATCATTGGCGTCGGTGGGAGGACTAGCGCCCCATCATTGGCGTCGGTGGGAGGACTAGCGCCCCATCATTGGCGTCGGTGGGAGGACTAGCGCCCCATCATTGGCGTCGGTGGGAGGACTAGCGCCCCATCATTGGCGTCGGTGGGAGGACTAGCGCCCCATCATTGGCGTCGGTGGGAGGACTAGCGCCCCATCATTGGCGTCGGTGGGAGGACTAGCGCCCCATCATTGGCGTCGGTGGGAGGACTAGCGCCCCATCATTGGCGTCGGTGGGAGGACTAGCGCCCCATCATTGGCGTCGGTGGGAGGACTAGCGCCCCATCATTGGCGTCGGTGGGAGGACTAGCGCCCCATCATTGGCGTCGGTGGGAGGACTAGCGCCCCATCATTGGCGTCGGTGGGAGGACTAGCGCCCCATCATTGGCGTCGGTGGGAGGACTAGCGCCCCATCATTGGCGTCGGTGGGAGGACTAGCGCCCCATCATTGGCGTCGGTGGGAGGACTAGCGCCCCATCATTGGCGTCGGTGGGAGGACTAGCGCCCCATCATTGGCGTCAGTGGGAGGACTAGCGCCCCATCATTGGCGTCAGTGGGAGGACTAGCGCCCCATCATTGGCGTCAGTGGGAGGACTAGCGCCCCATCATTGGCGTCAGTGGGAGGACTAGCGCCCCATCATTGGCGTCAGTGGGAGGACTAGCGCCCCATCATTGGCGTCAGTGGGAGGACTAGCGCCCCATCATTGGCATCAGTGGGAGGACTAGCGCCCCATCATTGGCTTCAGTGGGAGGACTAGCGCCCCATCATTGGCTTCAGTGGGAGGACTAGCGCCCCATCATTGGCGTCAGTGGGAGGACTAGCGCCCCATCATTGGCGTCAGTGGGAGGACTAGCGCCCCATCATTGGCGTCAGTGGGAGGACTAGCGCCCCATCATTGGCGTCAGTGGGAGGACTAGCGCCCCATCATTGGCGTCAGTGGGAGGACTAGCGCCCCATCATTGGCGTCAGTGGGAGGACTAGCGCCCCATCATTGGCGTCAGTGGGAGGACTAGCGCCCCATCATTGGCGTCAGTGGGAGGACTAGCGCCCCATCATTGGCGTCAGTGGGAGGACTAGCGCCCCATCATTGGCATCAGTGGGAGGACTAGCGCCCCATCATTGGCATCAGTGGGAGGACTAGCGCCCCATCATTGGCATCAGTGGGAGGACTAGCGCCCCATCATTGGCATCAGTGGGAGGACTAGCGCCCCATCATTGGCATCAGTGGGAGGACTAGCGCCCCATCATTGGCATCAGTGGGAGGACTAGCGCCCCATCATTGGCATCAGTGGGAGGACTAGCGCCCCATCATTGGCATCAGTGGGAGGACTAGCGCCCCATCATTGGCATCAGTGGGAGGACTAGCGCCCCATCATTGGCATCAGTGGGAGGACTAGCGCCCCATCATTGGCATCAGTGGGAGGACTAGCGCCCCATCATTGGCATCAGTGGGAGGACTAGCGCCCCATCATTGGCATCAGTGGGAGGACTAGCGCCCCATCATTGGCATCAGTGGGAGGACTAGCGCCCCATCATTGGCATCAGTGGGAGGACTAGCGCCCCATCATTGGCATCAGTGGGAGGAATAGCGCCCCATCATTGGCATCAGTGGGAGGAATAGCGCCCCATCATTGGCATCAGTGGGAGGAATAGCGCCCCATCATTGGCATCAGTGGGAGGAATAGCGCCCCATCATTGGCATCAGTGGGAGGAATAGCGCCCCATCATTGGCATCAGTGGGAGGAATAGCGCCCCATCATTGGCATCAGTGGGAGGAATAGCGCCCCATCATTGGCATCAGTGGGAGGAATAGCGCCCCATCATTGGCATCAGTGGGAGGAATAGCGCCCCATCATTGGCATCAGTGGGAGGAATAGCGCCCCATCATTGGCATCAGTGGGAGGAATAGCGCCCCATCATTGGCATCAGTGGGAGGAATAGCGCCCCATCATTGGCATCAGTGGGAGGAATAGCGCCCCATCATTGGCATCAGTGGGAGGAATAGCGCCCCATCATTGGCATCAGTGGGAGGAATAGCGCCCCATCATTGGCATCAGTGGGAGGAATAGCGCCCCATCATTGGCATCAGTGGGAGGAATAGCGCCCCATCATTGGCATCAGTGGGAGGACTAGCGCCCCATCATTGGCATCAGTGGGAGGACTAGCGCCCCATCATTGGCATCAGTGGGAGGACTAGCGCCCCATCATTGGCATCAGTGGGAGGACTAGCGCCCCATCATTGGCATCAGTGGGAGGACTAGCGCCCCATCATTGGCATCAGTGGGAGGAATAGCGCCCCATCATTGGCATCAGTGGGAGGACTAGCGCCCCATCATTGGCATCAGTGGGAGGACTAGCGCCCCATCATTGGCATCAGTGGGAGGACTAGCGCCCCATCATTGGCATCAGTGGGAGGACTAGCGCCCCATCATTGGCATCAGTGGGAGGACTAGCGCCCCATCATTGGCATCAGTGGGAGGACTAGCGCCCCATCATTGGCATCAGTGGGAGGACTAGCGCCCCATCATTGGTATCAGTGGGAGGAATAGCGCCCCATCATTGGTATCAGTGGGAGGAATAGCGCCCCATCATTGGTATCAGTGGGAGGAATAGTGCCCCATCATTGGTGTCAGTGGAGGGAATAGTTCTCCATCATTGGTATCAGTGGGAGGAATAGTGCCTCATTGTTTAGGTCCGTGGCAGGAACTATACTCCACACTTGAAAGTGGGGGGAACAATGCCCCAAGGGCCGGATAAAAGCAAGCAAAGTTTTAGCCTCAGTTTGGAGACCACTGCTCTAAAACATGACAAAAAAAATACCATACACTAATGGGTCTATTTAAAAAAAATTGCTTTGTGAATGTCTCTCCAGTGAGTACCGGGAGGAACAGAGCACAGAGCTGTAATCACTATCACTCAATTCTCAGGCTTAGAGGCAGAAGTGGACAGCTGCAGAATCGGACCTCGCTTCTCCATTAAGAACATTTGACCAGAACAGTTAAAGAATATGTAAAACGTTTGTTTGAAAGAAACGAATGAATAAAAAAAAAAACACAAACATGTCATACTTAACTCCTCTGTGCAGTTGGTTTTGCAGAGTGGCCTGATCCTCTTCTTCTGGGGTTCCTCAGCGGCGCTCCTGGCTCCTCCTATTCTTAAGTGCCCCGTTGGAGAAGCGCTCTCCCTCAGGGAAACCATGTAGGCACGCTCCAGTTTCCTGCTGCTGCGTCCATTGACAAAGACAGCAGGACTCGGCTCTGCCTCCGCTCCCACATCATTGGATTGGATTTGATTGTATAGATAGCAGGGCAGTTATTGGCTCCTGCTGCTGTCAATCAGGACCCGAGACACCGGCTGGAGTGAGTGTGCTCATCCCCGGTGCAGGAACAATCGGGCTCAGTAAGTAAAAGGGGGGCTTTGAGGGGGCTGGTGCCCTACAAGAGGTTTTTCACCTCAATGCATGGAATGCATTGAGGTAAAAAACCGCAAGGGTTTACAACCCCTTTAAAGACAGTTCACCAATACAGAAAATAGTTGAACCCTATAGGCCAAGAACTTTTGACAAGCAGGAGAAATAATGAAGAAAACCTCAGCATTGTGTACAGAGTCTATGGAGATTCCTGTGTGAACGGCTGGATGAATGGGTGTGGCAAACTACAATGCAATAGTATTACTTCCATTGCTAAAGGTGCAGGCTTCCTGCTCAGGGATCTTGGAATTTAGGGAGTCAACACCAACCAGCTACATAACAGTGATTTATCCCTGGCTGACACATTCAGCTAGGGATTCCTGACAGGTAAACATGTAAACAGAGTATATATTTAGTTTTTTTTAGAAGCAGCGTGAGGTCTGCACCCCAAAAACTGACACAAGGCACTTTAGGTCTGGTATGGATTTTATTGGGGACCCTATGAAAAAAAAAATAGGCATGGAATCCCCCTCAAAATCTATACCTTTAGCTGTGTAAGGGGCCCCAAAATTTCTGATGGTTGCCCTGCATACATATACATTAAAGTTGCATTATTTGTATAAAATCTTTCACGCAAGGTTAGGATGACAGCCAGGATAAACAAATCATTAATTTTGCAGCAAGCCTCACTAGAATTCCGTTTCTTCAGATCACCAGTGGTTTAAACACCCTGAATAGAAGGTAATCTCACTTAAGCTAGCCATACATTATAGAATAGAAATATGTACTGTATGTATGAATGTGAGTTAGGGACCTTAGATTGTAAGCTCCTTGAGGTCAGGGACTGATGTGAATGTACAATACATATGTGTAAGGTGCTGCGTAAATTCAGTGCTATACAAGTACTTGTAATAAATAAATATTAGATGGTTTTGGGTAAATCTATGGGAAAGTTGTACAGGAAATGTAGACAAGCCTTACTTCAGTCAGGTTGTCAGCACACAGAGTTGGTTGTTGCACTATGCTCTTTCATAGGGCTCTCCTTCGTCCTCTTTACACATCAAAATGGCCAATGAACCACACAATTGAGGACATCACAAATGTAGAGGTTACAGATTTTTGCATCTGCGCCATTACTTCTTGTATCAGTGCTGGTACCCTGACCAATACCTTCATCAATCTCCCATCACTATATCCACATGCATACTCTGATATGGGCACAGTGGTTTTTAATCTGATTTGAACATCTGATGTTAGCACATCTTCACCTTTTTTTTATACAAATCCAAGCAAAGGAGATGCCAACTCAAAGATAGATAGTTATAGTCCAATAAGTATTAGTAAAAACAATGGATTAAGAGTGAAAAATTACCATGACTTTGGCTCCCCAAAGTGGAGGTAGTTGATGCTATAAAGATCCATATCTTCTGTATGCCATGCAAATGTGGTCTTCCACATGCCAAAGTAGAGATAAGGAGTATTTACACCTTCAATAGAGATGCCACATTCTTCTTCTACAACATCCAAGATGGTATTTAAGCGAGAAATTTTCCATTCATTTATATCCTGTGACAAAAATAAATGCAAGCCATTTAGCCATCTAGTTCTCCGGGGATAAAAAATGTACACCGACATGTAACTCCATTTGTGAAAATTTTTGTTAATATTGCCACAGAAAGCAATACAAAAAACACATAACAGTCCAAAAGGTAAATTCTGCATACTATTGTCTTTTCTAGCACAACTAAAATCAATGATAACACTTCAGGCCACTGCCTATCAGCCTACTCACTGCAAGATAAAGAGCTGGTAAATCCCAAAAGGGGAGATAATATATGTGATGTATTAGATAAAAGGTATAATTAATGTTGAGCCAGATAAGCGCTGTAGCGGGAGACTGTTCACAGAGAATGTACAATGATACACTCATGTTGGGTTTGATACTGCTTTGCCATGACATTTATCAC